>VMBQ01001705.1:0-18098 GCA_007657795.1 Dreissena rostriformis
TTAATGTTAAATTTATCAGGGATTCTGCTCCATGAAGACCCAATGGACGTATTGCCACTTTTGTCACTTTTAGGAGATTCATATACTGCCAATCGGTTCTATAATCGTTACGAAAATAATATTTAAGTACAACAATCTTCCAATGTCACTATTTGTTTTATTTCAACCAGTCTGAATATGCACTACACAGTATGTAAAATAACCTATTATGCATGACTTTTAATATATACTAATAAAACATTAAAAGTATGACATTATGTTTCATTAAAATGATTGGCAAACATATTGCAAATATATTGCAGTACGTTTTTCTCTTTTCCCTAGTGGATGCATTTGCGACAAAGTAGCAGATACATATATAAAAGTATCATAAGCATTCCTGACAAATCTATGCAAACGTATTTGGTTCTTGTTTATATGCATATATCTATCTGTATTATCAACATAAACGTGTAAACGTGTTCCTTGATATGAGCAATTAAAGGTTCGCCACCTTTGAGTGTGCTTATTTTCAATGAGTTTCATGAAAATTTCGCAACACAAACTCTTTGTATATTTCCCTATTTTCTATTTGGACAGATTTGATGGCGAGGACACAGGGAACAAGGATATTGGTCAAAGAGGACATGGTAAATTGTCGATTATTCTCTGAAAGTGAATGTGAAGTATTACTGACTCGAGGGATGCGTTGCCAATACAATCATTTGTATTGCTCCACATTTACCTGATTGTATCGGAGACGGAATAACACATTGGCCAATATATACATTAATAAATTGATAATTTGATTAATTATTTTAGCAATCATGCTTGAATGATTTAAATCCACTTCATGAATGAATCTTCTGTTCCGCTCTTGTATGATAAATTATAAATTTAGAGACTGAAGGGCTGTTTAAGTCAAAGTGAACCTCTGTTTTTACTTGTTTTGTGTTTTACCGCTCACTATACTGTTACATATTATCACTTCATTGTCATCTTTGATGTGAAAGATATTGTACTGTACCTATGCTGGCATGTAACTATATATGAGGTATTCCTATCCATAATGTATATTTTTTTCGTAAGTTATTAATTTCCACCATCCATTATGTAATGATGTGTCATATAAAGACTCATTAGCCAAAATATTTCAAAATTAAATTCAAATTTAGAACTTGCTAAACAAGTTCAAAATACACGTGTTACCCTTATTTATCAATCGTTTGACCAAATTCATCTTTTTCAACTTACTTATGTAAATACATGTGTTTAGTTTTCGCGTTGTGACCTACACATACGCCTTACACAAGCAGACGTCTTGGTTGTAAGCATTACTAAAATGTATAATTTTAATCAACTGTTTACCTTAAGCATCATATTTTGAACTATGCACAATTAACTTTTTATATAAAACTGGTTGTATTTCAAACATACGTCATTTTAATTCAATGCGTCGATATAGCCATCACAGCCGCCAGGCACATCTACAATGCACAGGTTGTGTGTACTTAAATCTAAGTATTTTCTCCATGATCAGTCTAAGAATAAGATGGTGATTACAGACCAGGTTTTGAACTTACCATGCTATGTTAGTCAGATAAGGTATTACACGAATCAGTTTTGCTTCAATCAAAAATAATGTAAAACTAACACTTAAAAAGTGTCAAAAATACATAATAATACTGATATCTACTTAAAGTCGTCTAGGACCATAGAATTATGTTCGGTACCAACTTAGTCTTCAGTAGTTGATGTCAAGTTACAGTTAATGGTCAAAACAATATAAACGATAGAACTAAGATGGCTATTGAATATTCATTTTGATCGTTTGGATTTGGACTATGAACAAAGTTTCCGATAATATAATGTCTGCAACTGCCATCGGTGTGTTTTGTAGGTTATTTTACTCGAGATCAAAGGTTTTGACATAAATATTACAAACTTTGAAAGCGTTGAGCAAGTTTAAAATATTGTTATTTACAGCCATTTTATGTTTTACAGCTTTTCTCAAACAAGCACCATGTTATGGAAGGTTGGAGAACACTATGCTGATACTTTTTAAAATCACCATAATACATATGTTAAAACAAATCCGTGTTACATTATCACCAGTCAGCAATGATTTAATTATATAAATTTTTATTAAATGCAAGTTTAAAAGTCGTATATTACATTTGAATAATTGTTATTAACAACTTCAAAATGCATGCACCCACTCATTATTATTTGTGGCAGGGTACGCCAAATTAATCCTTACAGCCACAATTGACATTTTGATATTGACATGCGGTATATATTATTCATGCAGATTGTGGAAATGGTTGTGATTTTCATTAACACATAGTTTTTTTATAACACAGATGCAAATTAGAATTCCTCATCATTTTATTTTTACAATAAGTACAAATAACATAACCACATATTTTAACAAACTTGTAAAGTTGTCCATATAACAAAATGTATTAAAATATAATAGTTTTACTCATAAATCATAGTGCACGATACAAATTGTTGTTAATGATAATATACTAACTTCTAACTTTAGTGTCTGAAATACACAATATTTGATCATTAAGTTTGTGCTATATGTGCATGCCACTTTATTCAGAAGGACTGGTTTACACTAAATGGCTTTATTAATTAGATTAAATTGAATAATTTGTGAAGCATATCTTTTATGTGCCAGAAAGAGTGAAGTCCAACTAAAACAATTCTATACGAAATCATCAGTAATCAATTTCTCAAAGAAAGTCAGAAATCAGTATCTCAAAGAGTTTCAGTATTCAGTATCTCGAAAAGCGTCAGTAATCAGTATCTCAAAGAGGGTCGGTAATTAATATCTCGAAGAGTGTCAGTACTCAGTATCTCGAAAAGAGCCAGTAATCAATATCTTGAAAAGCGCCAGTAATCAGTATATTGAAGAGGGTCGGTAATTAGTATCTCGAAGAGTGTCAATACTCAGTATCTCGAAAAGCGCCAGTAATCAATATCTCGAAAAGCGCCAGTAATCAGTATCTCGAAGATGGTCGGTAATTTGTATCTCGAAGAGTGTCAGTACTCAATATCTCGAAAAGCGCCAGTAATCAATATCTTGAAAAGCGTCAGTAATCAGTATCTCCAAGAGGGTCGGTAATTAGTATCTCGAAGAGTGTCAGTACTCAATATCTCGAAAAGCGCCAGTAATCAATATCTTGAAAAGCGCAAGTAATCAGTACCTTGAAGAGGGTCGGTAATTATTATTGATGAGTGTCAGTACTCAGTATCTCGAAAAGCGCCAGTAATCAATATCTTGAAAGGCATCAGTAATCAGTATCTCGGAGAGCGTCAGTAATCAATATCTCGAAGAGTGTCAGTACTCAATATCTTGAAAAGCGTCAATAATCAGTATCTCGAAGAGGGTCAGTAATTAGTATCTCGAAGACTGTCAGTAATCAATATTTCGAAGAGCGTCAATAATCAGTATCTCGAAGAGTGTCAGTATTCAGTATCTCGAAGAGCGTCAGTAATCAGTATCTCAAAAAACGTCAGTAATCAGTATCTCGAAAAGCGTCAGTCGCTTAGGTCGCCGTGGCGTAGTGGATATGGTGTCCGCCTAGCGATCGGGAGGTCACGGGTTCGAATCCCACTAGGAGCGTTCCTTCGATCTCCCCCAAAGACACCAAGTACTGGTTCTAGTACCAGGAAACGGACTCGAGAGCGTTTTTATAAGCCTAAGGCTTTCGATGCAATCGAGCTAAAATAAATAGGTTTAAACTAAAAGCGTCAGCAATCAGTAACTCGATAAGCGTCAGTCACAGTAACTCGAAGAGGGTCAGTAAACAGTTTCTCACGTAACTAATCGAATGTTGATGTTTTTTTTGTTTCATATTTCCATTTACTTAATAGCGGTCCTAAATTATTTAGAAAAGTTAGATAAAACGGAGAGCGCAAAGAAAAGGTAAAACACAAGACGAAAAATACGAGAGGAAAACACCTTTTCGTTGGTCACGTGTAATTGTTTGTTCTGAACCATCTTGCGAAGTTTATAATTCTATTAAAAAATCCACAT
Source organism: Dreissena rostriformis (assembly GCA_007657795.1). NCBI lineage: Eukaryota > Metazoa > Mollusca > Bivalvia > Myida > Dreissenidae > Dreissena > Dreissena rostriformis. The sequence goes on from VMBQ01001705.1 coordinate 4,031, forward strand.
AGACACATCATTACTCAATTTTAGAAAGTAGATGATTGAAATAGTAGCGATACAAAACTGTCAATTGAGCATTTCGATACGGTTTTCTTTTTTGATATTTATTGTTTTAAATTGTCGTCCTGCATTTTAATCATTTAAATCATGAGCAGTCTGTTTATGTCAGTGATAAATTATCTTTTTTTTTATTATATATTTCTCCTGTATACTTCCAGGCAATTACGTTGCAGCGTATTTCTTCATGTGTTAAGTGAAAAGCAAACACAATATACTCATTGGACTGCGTTGTATTTGGATCACTGATTTAAATCGAGCACTTCATTTTAGGCTTGTAATGGAGCATACCATTGTTGCAATGGTTTAATATTATAAGGATTCGTGTTCACCTTCGTTTGAACAAATTAAACACCTGTTATACTTTTCAAAACTGTTTGATTTAAAAGCGACAATTTACAATTAATCATTCGACACTTTGTAGTGTGTGCGTATTTCAGAGTTTTTTTTTACAGGCACCGCTGCATCTTAACGACTGCATCTATGGGTAAATCATTTACATCATGAGCAGTCTGTTTATGTCATTCGACTTGAAACGTGTTATGTTTGGCTGAAGTAATTCCATGATTTTTCATATGTTATTTGAATATAAAAGCTCTGGAAAACTTAAGTGCTTGATTTACGTCCTCGTTTTTCGTTGTTGGTAATATACGATATTAAAAAGAATTGTTGTTTACAGATTGGTGTATTCTTTGATATGTCATATCATGAATTAACATACACAACTGTAATATTTTAACAGTTTTAAATAATTATAATAACAAAGAACAAGATAAAATAAAAAATGCACCTATCATTGGTTTCGAATCCGTGGCCTCAAGAAGCAAAGCTAATGCTAATCACTTTCTTGCTGATATGGCTGGAAAGTGACCGGCATGTTAACAATTTATAAAAGTAATAAAGAGTATAAAACGGCGAAAAATACCTGTCTCGGCATTGACGTCGCCATCTTAACTATCACGTGATTACCTCCTCTGCACCCGTCTATCTGTTTGACATATTTTCAGTTTGAACATTAGATATACACACGTAGTTCAAACAATAGCCAATCACGCATACGTAGAACTGCCAGAAATGCTACAATCTATTTGAAACAATGTCACCAATGTATGCAGAATGGGAATGTAACGAGGAGAACGAAGCATATGCTGTTATTATAAATAACACTTACGAATAACAAAACCATTATGTCGTTGCAATATTGTCTGTAAGCAGTTTATTCTTAAAGCACCTGCAGATGGTGTATTAAAAGTCAATTGTTGTTATACCCTGTACAGCCTTATCTTTATCATCCCAGCCTCATTATCTTTCGCAAAGCAATCTTTTACTGCAACCTTGTTAACAGCCAGACTTTAACAAAATTTGATTTTCTTTTACCATTTACATACATGTACCTATATCTAAAAGTGCAATTCAAGCACTAAACGTGCGAATGCTTAACATAATGGTCTACAGGTCTACTGCGTTATTAGCGTCCACAATCAATATTTACCATTACCACTTCCCCCATTATATTTGCTCATGGTCGAACAGTGCAAACAGATGTGTACCGACAGTCATGTTATTGCTATGGTGATAAGAAGCTCTGACCAATATTTTTTTTTGTGGCACAGAAAGCTAGTATCAATGATGCTGTAAAGATATCAGAATGTCGTAATTCCAGCCTACTAACGTGCAAGGACCCAGCCAGTGATTATGGCATCCTTTTCAGAAAACGTCAATGTTTTAATTTACTTTACAAAATCCACATGTGATTGTAAGAGGGGCATATGAAAGAGTAAATAACGTATCTGCTTGTATAAGTACAAAATGAAATTGACGCATTCACAAAGTCACACATGCAAGTATAGAAATGTTAGATATTGAGTACGACGCAAATGAATTATTTAAAATTGAGTCAGTCAATTATATATGATTTAGGTAAAGTTATTTAACATATTTTAACGTTTATCCATAATGTTAAAGGTGTGTTCTTTAATATGTCATTTAAATGTTATTACTGTATACTTGTTTTCACTGTACATCATAAAAATCCATGATATTGGTTCAACAAAACCAAACGCGCAATCTGCACACACAACCGTGATCTTGAAGGGTATGTTTACGCTCATATGTTTATAATACGTCCATGTGTTCCGTGGTATTCGCCTTGTTAGCAAACAAGACAGGTCACGGCATCCAATAAGCCATGCCTCAGAGTAATGTAGAATCCTTTGAAATTCAAATTAGATGGATATGTTCATTGATGCCTAAACACTCCTCAGAAACCTATCGCGTGTACACGCAACATTTGCAAACAGATGTTAGAAATCTCTGAATACATCTCGTTTGTTTTTAATATATTTGCAAATAATTTGCATGTCATAAAATCAAACCTATGTTTGGAAACGAGTTCAAAGTTATTTATATATCATTCATGAAAAAAGGAAACAGCGAAGTTAAATTAATACTGAAATGTTAATAAAAGCTTTACAACTGTAACGATGCTGCAAAGTGTATATTTATTTTAGAGATGTTTATATTTGATATGATTTTTTTTAGAAGTTTTAATAATGTTATGTTAAGAATACGCAATTTGTCATTTGCCAGAAATAAATGACTTGCGGACTTCAACAAGCATTTTATTCCTTTTAATGTTCATGGCCGTTCATTATTCTTATATTGGATAAACTCATCCTTTGTTGCTGTTATCATTTGTTTTTGTGCACGTCTAACAACTGCATTTATACTTCACACCAGTCCCGATTGAATTGGTGTCTCAAATATATTATCCTTTACCTAAGCTGGTATGTTCGTGGTCGCGAATTAATCTAAGTTAAGTGCTTTTTGCCACACTTCGGTGCGTGACTCTTCATCGACATTCTTTTCCCAGCTCGTAGATATTAGATGGCGAGAAACTGACGACCACTCTTAAGACGCATTGTCTACGTGTATTGGATCCACGCTTTTGGAAAACGGGTCTTAATGCATGTGCGCAAAATGTAGTCTCATATTGGCATGTGCAGAAGGTAAAGGCTAATCAGAGACGACACTTTTCGCAATAACGTAATTTCTACTTAGAAGAGTAACCCTTTAAAACAAAAATACCATACAAGCGGAAAGTGTTGCCTATGATAAGCATTCCATCATACATATTGTGCACCTTCTTTGAACGTTATATATTAAATATCGCACCATTCCAAGGTCAGTATGGATACCTTTCAAGAAAGCGGCTTAGCAAGAATCGGCTAAGGCCATTTGACCGTTTGCTATAAAATTTCACGGTCGGCCTTCTATTTTCTATCGAAAAGTATCGTGTTTAGATATCCAATGAGACATAAATGTGTGATTTTAATCCCTCTTAATGAAATACAAATATACCATGTATTTCAATTGTACATAAAAAGTAATTATAAATGCCTAATACGCCAGGTGAGAAAATATAGTATGGTCTTACCTAGTATCATTCATATCTACATACAAAAGTGTGCAGTTTATATGTTACATGTTTTAATAGATAACCTTTGATTTCAATTTAATTATTTAGAAATTGTCGACCTTTGTTTTCAAAATCAATATATACGCCGAATATCTTTTTTGAAAACGATGTGTGTTGTTCAGTCTAATATAAGTATGTTTTGGTGTATTAAAACCTCACGCATATGTCTTTGTATACAAAAAGAATACAACCATTAAGGACGTATGCTGCAGTTTAAATGAAAATTGAGCTATACCAAGAATTTGATTTGATAATTTTTGGTTTTTAGCTAGAACCATCTTTTGTGGATAGAAAAATAAAATAAAATTCATGGGTCACCAGTGTTGTTACTTTTTTTATTCACACTTTAAAAACATACTTATTTCAGCATTAGTATAAATTAAAAAAAAAAAGACAACACACACACATTGCGTAAATTAGTATGAAAACTGTTGAAAACACTTCTATCTCTCTCGGTTCATATAATACTATTTAACTTTACTGCAAATTCATACAAAAATAAAACATAAATTGATGTTTTGGGCATTAATTTATCAAAAACAACAACAACATAATTTCGCAGATGAAAATCAAATCTAGGCACGGAACTTTTATTATAATTAAAGTCCTTCCCATTCTTAGATTTTGTCCAAACTTACCCAAATGATAAATTATTAATTAATTTATAAAACAAAATACAAAGAAAAGGTCACCAGGGTCGTTTGTTCACAAGCGCAGTTTAACTGCATGTAGTAAAATACAATTAAAAAAAAACAACAACAATCAAAACAATGTTCAAAACACCTTCTAGTACATATTCGTCTGTATGCCAACGCAAAAGTAGATTAAGATTTAAATAAAATAATAATAATGTGTATCAATATTAGTAAAAGTAGTTTATTACAGCATCCAAAACAAGATGTCAACAATACATTTATAAGGGCATACGAATGGTATTAATTGTAATTCTTGACATGACTTAACCATTGTTTGGCCGTATTAAATATGTCCCATGATGCAAATTATAGGACATATATATAAAAACTTTACAACAAACATATGAAATTATTGCACAAACATATCAAAGTTAAGAACACACGCATATTTTGAATATTACACAACACAAATATCAGAATTTGTCCACATATATATCAAAATATTGCATACAAATATGAATTTTTAGAACATATATATGAACATATCGAACATTACTATGAAATTATACAACATATATTTGTTATGCAATACATATATCGAATTTTACCATATATATATGACTTTATACAACATATATGCAATTATAGCACACACAAATGCAAATATAGAACATATATACAATGTATTCAAATATACCACATAAATATGGAAACATCGAATTTTGCAACTTTTGACACGCCATAAATATCTCCAATTATTAGTATGTATCGACCATTTTCCCGCATTAAGACTGATGCTTTCCGTTACAAACACGCTATGGAAAAGGTTTGTGTGGTTTAGGGGTGATGGTTGACTCTTATTATGCAGTTTAGAGGACATATATATGTATTTTCTTTTCTCTGGTTCATAATATTTGATTGATTTCTTGTTATTCACGTTTTTATTTCCATCCCGTTTTGATTCGATTATCTGAAAAGGCATACACTTATTGCGCAACCGGTGCTACAGTAAAAACAAATTTGCGTGTAACTAAACTACAAATTGGCGTGAAACTAAACTGCCGCGTACGTCCCTTATACGTGTCCTTGTCAAAAAGGCGTATTATAAGTACTTACTGAACATTAAATAGCTATGTAACGAAGGGAACGAAGCGTTTTATGTGATATTTTTTTTTAAAGCTACGAAACTGCATTGTAATTCAGTTGCAATTCGTTATTGCATTTCTGTAAAAATACATTTATATTGTTATTTCTATTTTTTTTATGCAAGCTACATTTGAATACCGCACTCAGCAGCATAGTCACGAGATTCTCGTGGGTCACATGATATAACCATAATGTGGCAGGAATACGTCTCTCAGAACTGACATCAGTCACCACTGGATATCTTTAGAATATATATTGACACATATAGAGGCATCAAGACGCTTATATGCACGAATTCGTTTTTATACTAAAAGTTAGATACAAAAATAGAAGTGGACAACACTTCCCTTGGGCCGTTATAACCTAACATTTACATTATTTAATGTTTCTTAATTCGACAATTTTGGTTTATCAACGTCGTTCCTGTCTTAAGATGGTTATTGTCATGAGTTTTGAAGTGATGTGTGGGCAAAAGCACTTAATATATATTATTTGGCAGACAATAATAATGTATGACTCTATCATTATTATAACGTATTGGCTGCAGACCACCCTTTTATAGCCACTAAGGCGAACTGGTCATCGAGAAACTGCTATGTAAAGAGAACATTGTGCAAGAAAGCACCATTTTGAAAAAAATGCCAGATTTGTGTTGTGGCTAAACTTTCATAATTGTGTGCAATATCTCAATATGTTTGTTGTGAAAGTTTCATATATATATGTTCTTTAATTTTGTAACATAGGAAATATTTTCCTCCTAAAATGAATTTTCACAAAAAAGAGACTTTCTTTAAATAAAAATAAAAGCGGAAGTGTCGTCCATGGTTAGCCTTTGCAGACTGCACTACTCTGTGACGACACTTTACGACACTTTGCGCATATGCATTTAACCCCCTTTTTTTCAGAGAAAGAACCAAATGATTTAACAGTAAATTTGTTGTTTCAGTTTTGTTTTTGCAGACCGTGTAGTTGCTGAAACTGTTTCGCCATTCACGACAGCAAAGTGTCAATACACGCTAGAAACAGTATCATATGGTCAGAATTTCTTGCATTACAAGTTTTTAATTGACCGTTGATTATTTTTATTTATTGACATGGGGACAATGGTCATTTTAGCCTAGTTCTGGGAAAACTGGGTTCAATGCATGTGCGTAAAGTGTCGTCCCAGATTAGCCCGTGCAAACACCAATAAAATCACACACTGAACTTTAGTTTTAACAAGAGTGTAAACTTATCGCTACATACACCCATTTAAAGAGCTGGGTTTCATTGATATTGCGTGAGAGAGGAGACATTAATATTTTTGGTAAATATGGATCATTCAAAATTGATTATTCAGACAAGCTTTAGGTGATCAATTTGGTTATCAAACTTGTCTGATATATTATGCTCTCAAACATTATCGCATAGTTTCATGATGATCCTATTCAAACTGTTTGAGCCAGCGAAACTTCATTCTCCTTTACGCCGCCCGCCCAAACAAACCGTGGGTGTTCCCAGAATACGTCCCGTTTTTTTAAACGGCCTTATAGAAATGACCACCAAATTATCTTTTCCCTCGTTTAATATTGACTTGCTTTAAAAAAGGAACACAGCTGTCCGTATTATAGTATCAAAATATGCAATGGGAATTATCGGAAAGTGTGTGGTGTTCTGCTGAGTGCATTTGTAGTTCACTAAAAACGCTTAAAGAAAACGATAAAAAGACGTTACAAGATGTTCCGATAAACAAGTAATATGTCGTTTTACCATTTTTGTATGCACTTCTTCAACCTAGTTTGAACTATTCGCAAGTCCCTTACGACTTTGCAGATAAGCAATTACTGAACGGAATACCGTTTCTTAAGACCGGCCCGGCCATATCTATCACCATTAAGTCGCGCTGATCTTTTCGTGGTGGCACAGTTATCTAAGTTAAGTTCTTGTGACCACACGTCGTGGCCTTGTGCGGCACCATATCCGTCTTCTTGTTGTGACAGAATCGATGCACAAGAAATATGCGAAAATAAGAGCATATCGGAATTTCTAAATGTATGAAATCCATATCTAATGTCGATGACAATTCAATAAATATCGTACATAAAGTCTCAAATAGCAATATTCCGCTGATAACAACCTCACTGGGACATGTTTAGGTTATACACCGTATTAAATTGGCCATATTCAGTTGCGGACAACTACGCGGATATTTTTGATTGTGTTGTTGCATTATCGCTCGTAGTTCTAGTGGGATTAAATGTTGCAGAACGTTTTATTGATAAAGATTGCGTGGGTGGCATTTACACTTGCCTTAAATGGCCCAAGACGTCTCAAAAAGAATAATTAAATAATTTCTTGAAGATTAGATTTCCTATTACCGTATGTCGAATTTAAACACAATAGTTGCGTGCAAGAAATCAATTAGAACATTAATATTTCATCTGAGAAACGACACTCTCCAATTGAAAATGTGTCACTGTTCTATATTAAATGTTGGGTAATGCATGCAACGACGTTATTTACCATTTTATATTGGTTGTTTATTTTACCCATGGAAGTTTTCACGTACTTATCAATCACTGTTTTTGTTCGTTATTTTTTGTTTGATATTTACGCTCTAATCTTTTTCATAAACCGAGTTATAAAGAAAACAAGCGTGTCGATTCGTCCGTACCTTCGTTCAGTTCGTCACCCCTCAAAAATATATAAATGCTTAGAATGATGCACTTTTACTTTTTATTACCTATGACCAGATGATGCGCCTTTTGTACCGTCCTTGCTTGTTTGTTTGAAAGTAGTTGTCACATTTCAATCTCAAAGGTCACAGATTTTCGCTTGTGCTTCATTTGCAGGCCACAATATACTTATTTCAATCCCTATAGTTTAATTGAATGCAAATCCTTCAATTTTAGTCAAATATAAAGTCAACATTGTGCCCCATAACCATACATACATAAATTATCAGAAATTGTAACATTTGGGACATGGTATGGGCAAATACATTGAATTACAATGATTGTACATAATCGGTCAAAGTCAGACACGCGCATAATTGTATCGTGCACTGATTACCAAACAGCAAGTACAAGTAGTATCCGTGTAAATATACCGATTTAGCTCATTTTTATAGAATTATCAAGACCAGTCTATATGTTTGTTCAGAGTGAACTTTAGATATACACATCGTTCAAAGAATAGCCAGACACGCGTAGAACAGCTAGGAATGCTATTATGTACTTGTAAATATGTCACCAATGCATCCATAATGAGCATATAACGAAGCATATGCTGCTATTATAATTAACAATAATGAGTAACGAAACTGCTCTGCCATTCCTTGGCAATATATTTTGTAAGCAGTTGATTCTCAAATCATATGTAGTCGTTTTAATACCCTTTAAAACCGTATCATTATCTTTCGCGAAGCAATCTTCTACTTCAACCTTTTGAGCAGTCACCCGTTTTCAATAGTTTGAACATTTTGACCATTAACCTATTGTCATAACTATAAATTAAAGTGCAATTAAAGAACTAAACGTGTGAATGCAAAAATACATGAACTACCAGTCCAGCGGGTTAATAGCGTCCACAATCAACACAAATGCCATCATTTCTTTCCTCATTGAATGCAATTTGCTCACCTTTAATCATTGCAAACAAGGGTATGACGTATCAGCAAAAGCACTATTGCATCTATTATGATTAGAAGCTTAGAAACACTGAACAGTGATGCTGATGTAAAGATCACTGAGTGCCGTAATTATAGAGTATTAGTATGCAAACATACAGCAAGCGATTATGGTATTATTTAAGAAAACATCAATGTTTGAGTTTACTTTCAACAAATCAATTTGGACTTGTAAGAGGGGCACATGAATGCACAAATAACGTTACTAATGTAATAATAATAGAAGGATATGGACGCATTTACAAAATCACAAATGCAAGTAGACAACTATTAAGTGTGGGGTCCGACGCAAAAGAATTATTTAAAATCGTGTTGGTAAAGTGTATGTGGTTTGGGTTCTTTAACACATTAAAACGTCGATACATAAGGTTATACGAGTTTGTTTGCTCTATAATGTATCATGAAAAGGTTATAACTGTATACTTGTGTTAACTGTGCATCATTAAGATCCATAATCGTGGTTGAACAAATGCAAGCACACATTCTGCACAAAAAAACCGTGATCTTGAAAGGTATGTAAACGCTCATATATTTATAATACGTTCATTGGTTCCGTGGTATTTGCCTTATAAGCAAACAACACAGGTCACGGTAGCCAATTAGCCATGTCACAGAGCAATGTAGAATCCTTTGAAATTCAAATTTAATGGATATGTCCATTTATGCCTAAACACTTCTCAGAAAAAGGTTGGTCAAACCTACGGTTATACAGGCAACATATACAAACAGATGTATGAAACCTGTGAATATATCTCTTTGTTTTCATTTACTAAACTAACAATGTGAATTTCATAAAACGTATCACGTGTTTCGAAACAAGTTCAAAGTTATTTTTAATTTATTTATGAAATAAGGAAACAGTGAAGTAATGTAAATACGTTTAATTGAAGCGTAACGTCTGTAACGATGCTGAAAAGAGTATATTTATGTAAGAGATGTTTATATTCGATATGAATAATTTTAAAGAAGTTTTGATGTTGTTATTGTGTGAATAGGCAATTGGTCATTTCCCAGAAAGAAAAGACTAGCGGATGTTAAGAAGCATTTCTCTCCGTATAATGTTCATGGGACTTCAATATAATTGCATTATTGATAGACTCATCATGTGTTGTTGTGTTATCACGTGTGTTTTGCACGTCTGCAACTGCATTTCTACTTTACACCAGTCCTGATGGAATTGGTGTCTCGACGATGTTTTATAGGAAAGGCATTACTGAACAATGTACAGCCACTGTTATGATTTCATTACAAATGCATTACCCTATACGTAAGCTGGCATTTTCTTGGAAGCGAAATAATCTAAGTTAAGTATTTTTCGCCACACATCGGTGTGTGACTCTTCATCATCATTCTTTTCCCAGCTCGGACATATAATATGGCGAGAAACTGACGAGCAAAGGCAATGGTTCCGAGGAGAGAAATAGTAAATTGAAAAAAATAGTATTCTCTGAGCGTGAGGTGTGACGACTCATGAGGCGCATTGTCTACATGTATATGAGCCTCCCTCTGGGAAAACGGGTCTTTATGCATGTGCGCAAAATGTAATGCCTTTAAATAAAAAATACCATACAAGCGGAAAGTGTTGTCCCTGATTAGCATGTGCGAACTGCACAGGCTTATCTGGGATGACACTTTAAACACATTCATTAAGCCCCATGTTGCTAGCACGAGGTTCTTTTGTATTTTATTTTCTTATATAACCCAAACATAGCCTGAGTTGTCAGAGGGATATTGTATTGAATAATGCTTACAAATATAAAAGTTTATTTGGTTATTTTAATGTGAACATTAGTTGTTTAAGGAACTTGTTAATCGATTTTCGTATTTTTGAAAAATATTGTAAAATTATTTTACTTATTTAACTGTAATTCTTTTTATGGTTTTAAATAATTATAATAACAATGAAAAAGATAAATACAAGATTTGCTAGCCCCGGGGATTGAACCCGGGACTTCTAGATGCTATAGCTTACTCGCTACACTTAGCCAACTGTGTCGTCTGGTGCAATAAAACGTATGTTACAAGGATGAATTGGTCTGTTTTATGCCGTCATAGTATGATCATTCATAACTACATAGAAAGTGTGAAGTTGGAATACACATGCACATGTGTTAATGGATATTTCCTATATGTCTTAAATTGCACAAATTCCAGCCTATATATATATATAGAGAATTGGATATTTGGTATGTACTGTGCAATGATTTATAAACTGTATACACAAACATTAATACTGTTATACATAAATAGGCAATGCACAACATAACAAACATGTCATACGGTGAATACGATTATAACAACTAAAAAAACAACAACAGTTTAACCTTTGTTTTGAATTAAAATTACTTAGAAATGGAAATTGTCAACCTTCATTTTCAAAATCACTATATACGCCGAATATCTTTTGTTTAAAGTTGTTTCTTGTTCAGTCTTACCGCAGTTTGTTTTGGTTTGTTAAAACCTCAAATATAGTTCTTAATATACAAAGATTATACGAATATAATACGTTTACTTTTCAAGAAGGCGTACTACACCTTCTGCGTTCCTTGATGCACATTTAATAGCTAAGTAACAAGGGGAACACAGCGTTTGTTAAAAAAAATATACAATAATAAAGATCTACGAAACTGCACTGCATTTTATTTGTTTTATTTATAATTCTTGTTTCGAATATCTATGAAAATACATTTTCGTGTTATTTCAACTGTATAATTAAGCTACATTTTAACACTGCACTAAGAAGCATTGTCACGAGATTCGCGTAGGTAACATGATATCACCATAATGTGACATGGATAAGTCTCTCAGAACTGACATCGGTCACCACTGGCAATATTTTGAATATGCATCGACCAATATAGAGGCATCAAGACGCTTATATGCACGTAGTCGTTTTAATACTAAAAGTAAGATACGAAATTATAAGTGGACAACACTTCCCTTGGGCTGTCATAGCCTAACATTTACATTATTCACTGATTCTTAATTCGACAATTTTGGTTTCTAGCTATGTTCTCACCGTCGTTCCTGTCTGAAGATGGTTATCTTCATGAGTTTTGCAGCGATGTGTGGGCAAAATCACGTAATAGATCTTCTTTGGCAGACACGAATATATGTGTGCCGCTATCGTAATTTTGCCCGTTTCATTAACAATTCTTAAGTTTTTTGTAAGAATTCTGCGATTCTTACGTACGAACGTTCTCACGCCGATTCCTACGGACGTTTCATAAACACGTTCGCAGACTTAAGAATTCTTACGAATCTTACGAACGTTAAACCAGTCTGCGCTCTTTAATTGAAGGTTTGAAAAGACGTTAAACTTACATTTGGCGCCATCTGTCAGATTATAATAAACACTACGAAAACTAGTAGAAAAGCAATAAAACTAATTATTATGCATACAATTAATTTATCCTTTTAAATAAATAAATGTGAAGTCGTCAGCAGAAATGCTTTCAAATAAGGTCGACGTTATCTGACGCTAAACGTGTTTTTGTGTAACGTTAAATAACTGCACTTGATAAGTTGAAATTTATTAAGGTAAACTGAAACATATTAATTTGTGATCTTGGTAACTAGTTTAAACGAAAAAGGCACTGACCCCTCGCGAATTTATCGTTTATAATGTACAAACAGTTTTTAAAGTTGGTTGAGTGTAACCATTGCTTTGTTGTTGAAATTGAAATACCCTATTGGGGTTAAAATAGCATAGAGTAGCAATACGATGTTGAAAGTTACTGTCAAAGATGGCTAGATTTACCCTGATTTACAATGGAGCAAACTGCTATTGATTGACATGGAGGATTTTCTTATTAAGAAGATGGTATTCCGCATCAAGTAAGATGATGAATCCACATGACACCATGATAAAAAACGCCTTTCTTAAAGGGACTTGTTCACAGATTTTGGCATGTTTTGAAGGTCTGAAGGTTTCGCACCTCATCGTTTTGCCCCCAATTAGCGGTTCAATGTTTTGTCACATATCATTAATGTGTATTTTGTTCATTGATGGGATTTGAATAAAATGTGTAATTAAAATGCACTAAAATTGGTGTTTGTCTTTTGTTGTTCGATGTGGTTTGAAAAATTGAACGTGCAAAGCAGGTGAGTCAGTTGAACAATAGTTAGTTACTCATGCAAAATCGATGATAATTTTGTAATTGAATTGATAATCGCAATCCAATAAATTCGATACAAGTATCTTTTATTAGCGGGTCATAAAGCCGTTGTACATATATATATATTTGAGGCAGTTAACCGTACATTTAAATATCATGAGTCTTAAATTAACAATGTTTTTCATCCCCTCATAATGTAATTGTGATAAAACAGGTGTTAGGTATGGTAGCTATAGCGCTTACCATTTGTAGAAAACGAAATGTGAAAACATTTGGCTATCCTGAGTTATTAAAAAAATAACAGTGTTGGTATATTGTAATGTATAATAATTAAGACTCATTCAGTTTATAATTGTGCTTCGCTGTATTTCCTTATTGTGTATTATGTATACTCGAATAAACGATGTGTTCTGTTCAATAAAAAAGTAAATGGTAAAAAATTAATGAAGTGAGTAGTTTTAGAACAATTTCAGCGATATGCAACAATGTGGTAAAACAAAATAAACTCCTTTTGGGGTGATGGAATAGAGTATCGCTAATCAGATATGGTTTTAATGATTATAGAACTTCTTAACTCTTGATGTTTTTTAAAGCAGTGTTTTGTTTATTTACAAATGAAAAAACTACAACATATTTATGTAGTGCAATTTCATATGTAATAGAAATATGTATTGAAATTTAGCAAATTATTTAATGTATGCGTGATATTTTATTAGTATTCAATTATTTATCAAATTCAATTAAAGATGACTTTGTAAAACATGGAAATAATAATAAAAAAGTGATGACATATTATAATTGTTTAAGTCGTTAGACATAATTAAACATATTTACTGCGTTAAATTCCAATGATTAACTTGACAGCTAACGCACAAAGTGGTGCTTGGACAACAATCAATTAATGACATACGCCTTCAATTGTCAATAAATAAACAATTCAGTTTTATTTTAACATCCGCATGGTGGCCTTACG
>VMBQ01001705.1:18801-66846 GCA_007657795.1 Dreissena rostriformis
CGAGCGTTACAACCCACACTGTAACTGATACTTAATGATACCCACTGTGACAAGAAACGATATATTTACAAACATTGCACACGTGAATGCGAATGTCAGCTTTAGCCACATGTGAACCTTCTTGTATTACACTAAAGCATTGTTGAAACCCTGGTAGGTAAATGATACTTTACCTGAACATTTGACAGCTATTACTATTGCAGAATGTCATGGCTGCATATACTTGTGGTATTATCTTTGCTTTTGCTATTACAGCTTAACTACTGCACCGGCTGTCTGCTATTGCTATCACTATTGCATATACTACTTATGATTGCATTGGTACTTCTACTGCATCATTAACTTCTACTTGTATTTCTGATGCTGATGCTGATACTACTACTACTACTTAAAATAATACTTACACTACTGCTACAACAACTACTGCTGCTGCTACGTCTACTGCCACTGCTACTTCTAATAATAATAATAATAATAATACTGCTGTTGCTGCTGCTGCTACTACTACAAACATAGTATGTACCAAATAATGTTCTCAATACAACATAACAACACCATACATACAATAGACACCCAGATATTAATTTTATTTACAATATTCAATATAAAAGATATCAAAACTAATAAATTTAAGTCCAAACATATCGTATTTAAATTTAGTGTTCAATTTTAGAAAATAGGCAAACATTGTTTATCTGTTCTCTTCTAGGAACGCAATAAGAGCTGTGTTAGGAGTAAATGTGCCTGGGCCAAGGTCAAGTATACATAAGAATGTGATCTCGAGTGGTTGAAGATTGTCGTACCAATAAGAGACGGCCCTCGCGAACGATCAAATCTCTTCCTAGTTGTGACTGTCAAAGTGCGCTCAGATTTCGACAAAGTGCGTGCACACATCCAAGCGTTCGTTTGTTTTGAACTCTTGGATGCGGCTTTCGAAGAGAATGCAAAGCGAGGTTGGCATAAACGTGTAACACGTTTTGTGGCAATATGTTGTTGGTGTTTTTTCTTAGCTGCACCCCATATCTAGTTGTGTTTTTTTCATGCAGAATTTTGGGTAAATACAGCGTGTCCAAATTAAACGTAGGCAATGTTTTGTGGGGCAATCCGATGTCCTCGCATGATTTAGAAACGTTGTTTAAACCAAATGCGTGCCGTATACAAAAAAAATCAGAACAACTCAAAAATCGAAAAATATAAACATTCCAATTGTCTTTTATCTGGTAGACTTTCTTAACTACTGCGCAGTATTGAACAAATCAGTGAAATGTAAAGTGGGTCCTTGAAACACTCTCTGCATGCACGGTTATCAGTGTACCAAAATAATCATGTGCATTACATGCTAGGGTATAACTTGATAAGTTTGTATAAACTGATACGGTGATTGTAGTTCCCGGTACGGGTTACTCGGTTAATGTACCATTTGATTTCTGTAAATATATCTTTATTGATGTTGAATCACATGGTGTAAGCAAATATCACATGGAGTTTGTAATATTCCCCACACGTCGTAATTAAAAGCACTTTGCACATTGTAACATTAACTGTATCTTTGTGACCTTAGGACACAATACTTGAACTCTCTTACCTTACCAGTTATACATATACATCACGTGTGTATGTTAATTTACAACGCACAATCATTCCGGTGCACAGTTTAATATGATTGTATGACATAACTGATGTTGATGTTCTAATTTTCAACTACCATATTTCAATGAAGGACAAAGTTACACTGCATAAGAGTCGTAAACTAAGTATGATTGCAAATATCCTATTCTCGGAAGGCAAATATTCCTTTGTCAACATAAGTATTCGCTGTTGTTCCAAGAATGCATTATTAATTAATTTCATTATCAGAAACAAAGACCTTCTCGATCAACAATGCTCATTGTTAACACAAAGTAATAAATTGAGCCTCGCTCTCTGAAAAGAGGGTAATGCATTTGCGTAGAGTGTCGTCCCAGATTAGCCTGTGCAGTCCGCACAGGCTAATCAGGGACGACACTTTCCGCTTTTATGATATTTTTTCATTTAAAGAAAGTATCTTCTTAGCAAAAATCTAGTTTTGGCGGAAAGTGTGCTGACTGCACAGGCTAATCTTCGATGACACTTTACGCACATGCATTAAAGTATAGTTTCACAGAGCGATGCTCAATTCACCGTTGTATCAGCCCTTCACTCACTATTACGTCTTCGGTAGTAATATTGCCGCGTAATATTCAAATGCACCAATTTATATATTTTTGTAAATATTATAAAACAGATTTGGGTTTATTTATTTCAGTAATGTAACTTCTACATCCTCGTGCATATTGCTTGCTTAATCAACCATGTTTACTCCTTAACACACTTAATTAGATATAAACACGCTCGTAGTGCAGCGGCTTTGTTTACATCACATGACTATGATCATAGTGTATCTCCTATTTTCTTTGATACTGCATACATGTTTTGTATTTTACAGGAACGTATCGATTTAAATCTGGTTTGAAAATTATAAATACTTTCATCATTGTGTAGTTCATGCACATGCCATATATTGTGGCAATTGTAAATGGTGTCATGAATTTTATCTTTAGTAAATTTCAGTAAAAAGTGTCTGAAAACGAAATGGTCCAAACACAGCAGCAATTTTAAAAGAGGATCTTTCCATGTGCTTGTTTACAAAATCCTGGGGTCCTAGTAATAAAATCCACTCAAATATGTTAAACTTATTACCAACAGAAAATATAAAACCAAATGAGACTGACATGTGTCTGGTGAAAACATACAACAAGAACAGAACGGCCACGTGTCGGAACTCAGAAGGCGCACAGAACACAAACACGCGTTAGCGACTGGCGATGGCAAACGGATAACTAATTCAAAGAGAAAATGCTACAAAGGTTAGGCGTGTTTATCGAAATTAAATACGACTTTGGAATGTCAAGTTCTTCGAACAATATTCTTAGAGCTATAATTAGCGATGTCTTTTTTCGGCGAAGCTGTCTAACCAAGCTTTTTACCTTTACCTGAACTTTGTTAGTGTCCAATAAAATTCTAATAAAATTCCCCGCTGCTAGATAAGAATGAATACACTTCATTTATTCCATTGACTGATTTGAGTTTAATCCCCAAGAACATTGGAAACATGACCGCGTCTTTGTAGTATAGCATGTAACATTGTTTTACTGCCTGTTCAGCATGAAACAATTTTATCTCTAATGAAAAGGCTAAATGGATAGAGCAGTTTTACACTCAACTCTTGACATCAATACAGTTTTGTGTGCCCCTTTATATTCAGAGGATTGTCAGCGCCAGAGCGTTTGTACTTAAAGCTGTGTTCTCATATTGAGTAATTACTACCATATTGCTTTCTGTGTACTAGTATATTTTTGTTAATAAAAGTATCGTGTTTCCCTATCCTGATATTCGTTTTGGCCAAACCATTTTTAATTGTTTTCGAAATTGAACATTAAACATGTAAAAGAATAAAGTTTTATACAAGCCGTCATTCCAGCAGTGGAATCGTGACCTCACTTTAATGCATTGCATTCCAACCCGCAAGGTATCAGGGTCAGTTCGCGGTCAGTAAACGGGTCGTTACATAATATAGACGCTATCGCGTTAACTAGGTGAACTAGAACTGTATTTAGACCAGAAATATGTTAAATGAAGATATTCGGCGATATAATTATGGTATGGCAGTCATAGATTCTTAATGTGTTTTCAACAATACCGTGATAAATATTATTTTTGATTAATTTAACAAGCACTATTTCACCATTTTCACCAATTTATTAAGCATGAGCGCGATGATTCCCAATACTGTTAATAATCGAATCAAATAGCACTGCCCGGCACACCACTAAAACAGGTTTGTTCGAAGAACGCGCGTATAAATATTTAAAATATGTACGGATATTTTGCGTGTGGCCGGTTGTTTTATATGTTTTAATTTCACTTCAATTCTTCCTGTGATGTTCTGTTTTGTATCTATAGATATATGATATGCAATATGTAATAATGTAAAATAAACCGCACAAACTCCGCGTAACATCCCGTTCTGCGTGTGATGCAGCTAAGAACTGTATGGAAAAAGACTATCTTTGATCTCATTCATTAAACTCTTTACCTTTCACCAACTCCAACCACAATCAACGCCGTTTATCGTTTTTTAAAGATATTTCTTGTTAAACATAATCTCTTTCTTCAGATACAGCTCTCCTTCTTTATAGAAGATTTTGTGCCGGCGCCTATTTATTAAACGGTGTAAACTGTACAAAGGTACTACGTTGGGTGTTAATTTAGGTTAAACTTATTAACATGGCAAGTGCCTACAGGTGGATGAGGGGGACAATGGCAGACACAGAAGTAAGGGTTTTGAAAATCTCTACTGTGGCTGCCTCATGTACATGGTAAGGTAGTACATTCCATTGAATTACTGTTCTCGGGTAGAATGAACATTTATATGAGTCTTTTGAGGTTCGGATGTTTTTAAAACAGTGGATACTGCTGAGTCTGGATCGGGGTCGACAGGAATAAGAAGGTTATTGGGATGAGTGATGGCAACTACCGGTACATGATGTATAATTTTGTATAGCCTTATGAGACGGAATTATGTCCTTCGTGTTTCAAGTGAGGGCCAATGGAGGGTGTCTATCATATTATTTACTGAACTTGTATTGTGATATCTGTTTGTTACGCACTACTTTTTCCAGTAGATGTATTTGAACTTTAGTATGTTGGTCCCAGGCAGTGGAGGAGTATTCTTATTCAGGCCTGAATATTGCTTTGTTAGCATGATCTTTCACTTTTTATGAGTGAATTTTGTGGTTGCGGCGAATAAATTCTTAAGCCTGGTTTGCATTATTTGTAATTGAATTAATGTGTTTATCCCATTTGAAGTTACTTTGGAGTGTAAGACATAGATATTTGGCGTGGTTTACCTTTTCACCAATGTGGTCATGTAGTGTGTAGGAGAAGATGATAGGAGTTCTTTTCTGAGCAATGTTAAGAATTTTACATTTTTCAGGATTAAAGTTCAATAACCAGTCCAGCTCCCATCGACCAGCAGCTTCTTTATCTAGCTGGATATTTTGGGCGTCGGAGAAATCGTTAATAGTTTTGTAAATGATTATATCATCTGCAAAAAGTCTTAGGGTGCTATGCTTGATGTAATCAGCAAAGTCGTTGATGTAGATCCTCCCCCTCCTTCCTCCTCCCCTCCCCCTCCTCCTCCTCCTCTTCATCATCATCATCATCAATCAACCTATCATGTTATCCTTTCTGATTACATCACCTTCTTCTTCTTCTTCCTTATCCTCATCAACAACAGCTTATCAAAATCACACACGAGACTCAAATTTAAGTCAGACAGGCAATTTATTAGCACTAAACCAGTTTCGAACTCGGCCAAAATATGATGAGAACAAATGTTCTGACCAAGTATTAATGACAATTTGACTATAATTTACGTCTAGGGTGTTCACAAGGCATTATTATATATATATAAGGAAAACTGCCCCATTGAGGCCTTGTTTGTCAACGGACAAGAACCATTTACAAACGCAGTCTAGATATCTTAAGAACAAAGTGTTCTAAGCAAGTTTCATGGCGATTTGACTACAAATAAGCCTTATAGACTGTTCACATGGTTTCACTAGAGCCATATATAATCAAAACTGCCCCCACCGCCTGGCGGTCATGTATTCCAACGAGCCGGAACCGTTTACGCACTCGGTCGAAATATCTTTAGAACAAATGTTCTGACCAAGTTCACTGCCAGATTGTTCACAATGTTTCATTATAGGTGATTTTTTTTAACTCGGTCGAGATATCATTAGAGCAATCGTTCTGAGACATGTTCAAGGCGTTTTGACAACAAATATGACTTCTAGAGTGTCACAAGGTACTCTAGCCTTATAACGAAAACTGCCTCGCACCCTGCAGGTAATGTTTTTCAAATGATCGAAACGATTATAGAAGACACATATTCGGACCAAATTTCATGAAGATTGGACAATTAATGTAGCCCACAGAATGTTCACAACCTTTTTATTTAATTTGACCTAGTGGCCTGGTTTTTGAGCCCATGTGACCCAATTTCGATTTCGGCCGAGATCTCATATGGACAAATTTGATTTGAAGATTGGGTCAAAAAATAAGATAGCTAAAGTGTTCACACGGTAAATGGCAAAACGGACGACGCACGACGAACGAAGGTAGGCGGACAAAATGTGATCACAAAAGATCACAATGAGCACGCTGTACCCATGAAGGTGAACTAAAAATGGTGTAAAGCTGAACAACGTTATCTTGAACACGGTTAAGTTTATTTTCCGGTTGGGTCGAAGTTTAGAAAATATCCCGGGTTTCGCTCTTTGTATTTCAGATAATATTGTGTCGCTTATTTCGAAGTTTCGATCTGAATTATTGGAATAGTCGAAGAGGTTTTCAATACCCTACCTGCTTGCTTGTAGATTGTGTATTGGTTGTTTATCTCGAAGTGTAAACCACAAGACTGACTTAATGATACATTGTAAACATGGCAGCCCGTGTTCGCTGAGTTATTCTTATATTATGCGAACACTTTAATTTAATTACTGGACCGTTTAAATAGTCTGCAAACGTTAAGGTATAACATGGTTAATTGAAAGGTATCAAAGCGGTATGAGTGTTTTGTTATTTGGGCTTCGATTCATGTTTTTCTTTTACAATGTTTTGATGCGTACATAATTTGATGCGTTTATAATTAAGTGAAAATGTGAATGTTGTTTTTCCCCGTTCTAAACTGTATTTTTAATATTATTTGTTAAATTAATAGCTGTTATGCTTAAATAAAACTTAACAATTAAAATGTAATATCTTATATATTATATATAGGTTTTTAATGTAAAAAGGACGCATCCTAAGCATTGACAATTAGTGACATATTGCCCATGCCAATTTCAAAAAGTTCGAGTTATGATAGTATTTCTATTTAAGCTTTGGTGGCCATATTGTGCAGTTAAAAGGAAACCAATGCACATATTTGCTAGAGGAACCTCTAAAGCATACGTTTGTAAATTTCACGAAGATCGTTCAACAAAGTTATCAAATATGACGCGAATACATTACTTTAAAAACGCAATTTGTTAACGACATCGCAACGCCATAAACCGCCTGGTTTTTGCTTATTTTTAAGCCTAGATTTTCCGTTGAACTAACTGTTTAAGAAATAGAACTTAAACTCATACAACTTGAATAACTCTAGGTGTTTTTTTTTTTTTTAATTTATTTCGTTGTTCTCGTCGTTTTAAACAATATTTCACAATTTTGTCACTTTTACAGAAATAAAAATAAGCTGAAGCGATTGTTGCATGTTTCAAGCAAATAATTTACAGTTGTTTTAAGTTTCGTAGTTCGAAGACTTCCAAATAAAAAATATAATAATCGTAATATGTCAAAATACAAGAATACGTTTATTGGGTCTTGTGAAATGAAGTGAAACCGGAGTTCCCGTCGGAATCCCCGTATGTCCGGTTCGATAAACACAAACCAAACTCACATGCGATAGGATTGGAAAGGTTCGTGGGAATCAATGTATGCATTATTTATTTACTGCTGTTCACATTGCGTGACCTTTGTAAGTGTCCAACAAATCCAAATAAAATTTCCCGCGGCTAGATACGAATGAATACACCTCATTTATTCCATTGGCTGATTTGAGCATAATCCCCCAGAACATTGGAAACATGGCCGCGTCTTGGTAGTATAGCATGTAACACTGTTTTAATGCGTGTTCAATATGAAACAATTTTATCTCTAATGAAAAGGCTTGATGGATAGGACAGTTTTACACTCAACTCTTGACATCAATACAGTTTCGTGTGCCCCTTTATATTCAGATGATTGTCAGCGCCAGAGCGTTTGTACTTAAAGGCTATGTTCTTATATTGATAAATTACTACCATATTCTGTCTGTGTACTAGTATAGTTTAGTTAATAAAAGTATCGTTTTTCAATATCCTGATATTCGGTTTGGCCAAACCATTTAAAATTGTTTTCGAAATTGAACATTAAACATGTAAAAGTATTACGTTTTAAACAAGCCGTCGTTCCAGCAGTGGAATCGTGACTTCACTTCAATGCATTGAATTCCAACCCTCAATGTATCAGGGTCAGTTCGCGGTCAGAAAACGGTTAAATAATAAAGACGCTATCGCGTTAAGTAGGTGAACTGGAATTGTATTTAGACCACAAATATGTTAAATGAAGATATTCGGCGATATAATTATGGTATGTCAATCATAGATTCTTAAGGTGTTTTCAACAATACCATGATAAATATTATTTTTGAATAATTTAACAAGCATTATTCCACCATTTTGACCAATTAATTAAGCATAAGCGCGATGATTCCCGATACTGTTTATAATCGAATCAAATAGCAATGCCCGACACACCACTAAAACAGGTTTGTTCGAAGAACACGCGTATAAATATTTAAAATATGTACGGATACTTCGCGTGTGGCCGGTTGACTTATATGTTTTAATTTCACTTCAATTCTTCTTTTGTTTTTCTGTGTTGTATCTATATAGATATATGATAAGCAGTATATAATAATGTAAAATAAGCCGCAAAAACACCGCGTAACATCCCGTTCTGCGTGTGATGCACTCTCTTTTTTTCACCAACTCCAACCACAATCAACGCCGTATATCTTTTTTAAAGATATTTCTGTTTAAATTTATTTGTGTTGTACATTACATTATACAAAACTGTAATAGAAATAACGATTACGTGTACGCCCGCGAACAGACACATGCGTACAATTTAAAAATATTGTTTTAACAGTTCTATAATACGACCGGAGAATTTGAGTAAGCTGTAGGAGGATTTCGTTTAGACTAACCTCAACGGCATGCTTCTCTGATGAAGATCGCGCTTACAAACAAGTTGGCACATTTATGAAACCAAAAATAAAATTGCAATTTTTCGAAAAAAAGGGATCAATAACTATTCATGCAACATAATGCAAACAGTGAAACAAGTGTATCTAAGATGTGTATATAAATAAACCAAACTAAGTCAACAAGATTTCCATGCCTTGTTATCGCATAATGCCATTTGTAGTAACGAACAGCCTCCACAAAGGAAATGTATACAACTCGTGAAAGCTTCTGCTGCTGCTCTAAAGTTGTCCACTTTGTGTAGGAAATCAATGTACATATTCATAGTTGTGAAGTAATATATCAATATTTGCCAACATTGACACATTACACGTGGGACCATCACAATGAAGTAGGTAAACTACAGAAGTTGGTGTTTGGAAAAAACATAGGCCCACCCATTCGTTCAAATAACAACTATGTATGCACACATGAGCCTGCATTGTACATTAAATATGTCGAATAATAAGGTAAGTTATTCGGAAATAAATTAAATTCAAGAAGAAACACTTCCAATAGAATTCATCTTTTTTTTTAAATATGTTGACACTCGTCTTAGATACCGCGTTGTGCTAAACAACGAAATAAATAACAATTCCACATGGTATTTGTAGGTTGTTGCATACACTATCAAAAGCCATGTAATAGTATACATATCTCTGTCGCATGCAATGTTTCTTAAATTACTGTGCGAACGTCGTCTATAATGCATATAATAAGGGACATAAAAAAAACAGTTTAAAGACAGTTAATTTTCAAACATTTTGGTTGAAGACAACATCGTGTGGAACGTACTACTCTAAGTTCCACATGAAACCAATACAACATCGTGTGATACGTACTACTCTAAGAATCACATGAAACCAAGACAACATCGTGTGATACGTACGACTCTAAGTACCACATGAAACCGAGACAACATTGTGTGAAACGTACTACTCTAAGTACCACATGAAACCAAGGCAACATCGTGTGATACGTAAGTACCACACGCAACCAAGACAACATCGTGTGATACGTACTACTCTAAGTACCACATGGAACCAAGACAACATCGTGTGAAACGTACTACTCTAAGTACCACATGAAACCAAGACAACATCGTGTGGAACGTACTACTCTAAGTACCACATGAAACCAAGACAACATCGTGTGAAATGTTCTACTCTAAGTGCCACATGAAACCAAGGCAACATCGTGTGGAACGTACTTCTCTAAGTACCACATGAAACCAAGACAACATCGTGTACGACCTATTCTACGTACCACATGAAACCAAGACAACATCGTGTGGAACGCACTACTCTAAGCACCACATGAAACCAAGACAACATCATGTGATACGTACTACTCTTCGTACCACATGAAACCAAGACAACATCGTGTTGAACGTACTACTCAAAGAACCACATGAAACCAAGACAACATCGTTTGTACGACACTTATTACCACACGAAACCCAGAAAACATCGTGTGGTAGATATTACTCTAAGTATCACATGAGACCCAGAAAACATCGTGCGTTAGATATTACTCTAAGTATCACATGGGACCCAGAAAACATCGTGTGGTAGATATTACTGTAAGTATCACATGTAACAAAGACATCATCGTGTGGTACATACTACTCTAAGTATCACATGGGTATCAGAAAACATCGTGTGGTAGATACTTCTCTAAGTACCACATGGAACCAAGGCATCATCATGTGGAACGTTTAACCCTAAATACCAAACGGAACCAAGACATCATCGTGTAGTATTTTCTAGTCCAAGTACCGCATGGAACCCAGACAACATCGTGTGTTACGTACAACTCTAAGTACCACATGGAACCAAGACAACATCATGTGGTAGGTATTACTATAAGTACCACATTTAACCCAGACTACCATGTGTGTTACGTACTACTCTAAGTACCACATGGAACTCATAAAATATTATGTGGTACGTTCTACTTTAAGTACCACATGAAGCCAAGACAACATCTTGTGGTACATGCTACTTTAACTAATTTTTCAAGAGTAAAATGGCCGTTTTTGACAGTTTTTAACTCAAAGTAAAACAACGGCTGTTTTTGTAAAATATCGTGGACATGTTAGAAATTGTAAAATTGTTGAGAACAAATTATGAAATGGGGATCCCATGATTCTCTCTAAGAAGCAAAAACCCCTTCAACATCCATAGGCTTTGATTGCAAAAGAATCCAATCATTTGTTACAGTATAAACCCACGATTTATTGAATTATAACCCCATGGTTCATTGCAGAATAACAACATGCTTAAGAGCAAATTACCTAGTATCTTTAATTCCCTTCACTGACAACAGAAAACATGTTGCGGGTGGTGGAAGAATTAGAATTTATTAAAACAAAGTTTAAAATGATACTGTACATTCCAGTTGAATTGTAAACCTATTATAATCAATATTACTTCTTTTATTGTGACCAAAATGCCTCTGCTTGTAAGGTTAATAAGGCAAATTGGAAATAGTTGCTTATACTGATGTGTGTCAAGCATTGACAAATAATGATAACAATTGTGTATGCAGTATTATGCAAGTTCTATGCTGTCATATATGGAGTAGGTGATATCAAAGCACTTTTATGTATTCTTATACACTTTAGTTTATTATTAAACTATCATGTCAGTCAAATACAAAAACTTTGCTTCCTAACATAGTTTGGGGATTGTATATTAATGTACACATTGACTCTTCTAGAAAACACTCCTTAATCATTGGTGGGTTTTCATAAAAAAAAAATACTTCGTTATGTACGAATTCACGGTACTGGTATTGTTAATTTGAGTGTGTCCTTCTCAGAAATCACTTAGTGTCAGATGAACATTTCTCATTATGATTAGGCAAGCCAGCCTAAAATTTTACTCGTTAAAGAGAACACTTATAGTTATTAACTTGTGGTTGACGTGTCCATACATGCCACTTTATTGAACCAATCAAACAATATCTACAAAATATCCTCATCCGGTCTGAATGTTAAACTATTAAGAGGTTTTTAAAAGAGACCATAACACAATGTCCAACTGAAAGTTTTTATATATTGAATAATTTCCAGCTTTAATTCCATGTAAAATAAATGTCATTCATCAGTCTGCAAAACTAAATTTCCAAATTCCTACGCAGAAATGAGAAAACCAATGCGAAAAACGAAATTAAGAAAAAAATAAAAAATAAGAAAAAAGATCCATTCAAGTGATTCTATATACTCTTATTAATTATGTGTTGCTTTCAGGTCATATACAGTACTAGAAAACAAAAAGTAAGGTAATTACTTCTACTTTTATAAGGATATTCAATCGCAGAAATCTTCACAAATCTCTTTGCAAAATACCTAACATTAACATATAGAGTCGGCATCCACAATTATGGTCGGTCGGGTTATTGGATTATTTTTTGTTAAACCTTACTTGTATTATACTTTGGTTGGTCAAGGAGTTTCGTAAGTGTTTTGCAACATATATCGCAAGTGCTTTCAGATAAAACTTACGAGGTATTGCGCCATATTTAAAATCGATGCAGTTCAACCTTATCACCGTAAAATATGCTATCGATTATTGAGACGTGCAACTACGTGTTTTAAGGCGAATTCCTAAACTGTTATGTCAATGCATATTTATTTCGAAAGGACAGGGATTCATATCAAAAGATGGTGTTTATGGTTTATTATCATCTGCTGAAACTATAAAATGAAAATACAAACCAATATTTAGAATTATTTGATAAAATAATTATAGCACGTACACATTATTTGCACTGACCTCTATTTTTAAATATTGATTTATGATGAGAACATGTAGAGAACAATATTTAAGAAAATTTGCAAAATTGTATTATTTTAAACGTTTTTAAAATCTGAAATATGTGGCTGAAAATTAAAGATTTTAATCGATTTTATCAATCGAATTAACTTGATGTGTTAACATTGTTCTAATGTAATGCATTTTATTGGTGCTATTTGCTTGCATTAAATGTAAACGGTTTTACGCATGCTTACAAATTACATGTTTTATCATTGAAAACTTGTATCAGTGTTTTATTAGTTTTAACATAAATGGAACAGTTTGAAAGAAAATTGCATTTTGCACAATTGCAGATAAAACAAGACCGAGTTTTCTTTATTTCATATTTTTTTTAGTACTTGTATGTATTAAATGTAGACACTTTATCAAAAACATCAATTATTGGGGAAAACAATCATCAAACTTGGCAAAATAGCCCTCCCTACATCTGCGTCTATTAAACGACCACCTGCTGACAATTGACTAACCATCAAATATTTTTAAGTACTTAATGTCCTCAGTTGTAGCACTTTATATGGCTCTTCAGTATTGCCACACTAAGCGCGTTAACGCTTTTGCGAAGGAAGTGTGTAATGATTGACATATGTTCAAGTAGAGAATGCTGATAAATCGTACTTAATTAGTTCTTTGTGAACGCAAATTGTACTTTCTAATCTAAGAATGCATTCTTCTTTATTGAATATTGTGTTCGTTGTATTCCGGAATATGTTTTTGGAAAAAGCTATACAACAACTCTCGAATCAGTCCAATAGGTTATTTTTTTGCTGATGGTTCTATGAATAAAATTGATACTTGGAAAAGAAAAAATATTGCCGCGAAAGTACTGATGTGACCAAAAAGTGTGAACTTGACTTTTAAATTTCAGGAAACCAGAAAAAGTATTGCATGTATACTTTAATTTGAAAAACAATAACATAACTCACAACGCCCTCTATTGAATATTTATTAAACTCAATTTGTATATTTTGTAGGAGAAATCCAAAAACGGACGTAACAAATTGCTATGTGATTTTTACTGTGCACTTCCTCAAAAAGTCTTCAATCACTGTATGACATTTTATTTGAATCTTATTACTTCTTGTTATGTCATGATATGCATAATAGCATTACACTATGCAATTGTGCTCAGTACAAGAAACAAACTAAGAGCAATAACTCAAAACACTTAAAGGAGGGTTATTGTTTTCGCTCTCTGAACTTAGTCACAATTTTCTCTGTAGATAAATGAAGATTCATCTTAATTTGTTTCGATAGTAATGGACTTATTGAGTGATAAAGAATTTTCTTGAGAATGTGTGTATAGCTGTAATGTTCTTTTGCTTATGTTTCAATACTATTTCCATAGATCACAAAGGAATAAACAATGGTTAAAATCTCAATCAGTTAACAGTCTCTTTGAAAATAACAAATACAATTAAAAATTCACAGTAACGTGCAAATTTTACACATCTTGATCACCTTATTCTGAGTACCAATAATTTCTATAAATTAATGTATAAAGTGCACGAGATGGTTACGTGCAGAGAGTGGCGAAATCCACCAGCACGTAAACAAACCACTTCACCAAATTACGTAAAGTAACCACTTGGTCAAAACAAAGTACCATTGATGTAGTTATTTTGATCGTAGGCAATGCGAACTCTGGCTCGTACACTGTCAAACATTGCGATATCACATTTTGTAAGGTCATAACTTCTTCACATCCACACTCATCTTGATGCATACTTTGCTATTTACATTTGATACTTAATTTGTATTGAATAATATTCATTATCTGGCGTTAGAGAGTTTAGGAAACTGTTAAAAAATTTTAGTGTCTTAAAATTTGTGTATATTATAAAGCTGATGGCAATATTCACCAAGACGCTTCCAATTAACATGTTAGACGTGGAGATAAACACGATACAAGATATGCTGTATCTATCACTGCATTTATGAAGTGTTAAATGCGTGCTCAATACACGTGCATATTATGCTCAATATCACCATCACTTTACTTGCATATCATGTAGAAGACTAAACACCAATTTAATACATAAATTAATTAAAAAACATATTTAATTATATTTATCAATTGTATGGGCGTGCTATTGTGTTTAATTTTTCATAAGCGATCGAAAGTGTACGAGGTGCATTGAATCAACCATACAACAAAGCTCTGTACAAAGCGAAAACGATTCAAAAAGCGAATTACAAAACAGTATTTAAATGTTATGCTCATTTTCTTTTACACTGAATGATTTTGTGTTACCTTGAATGACAATATTGAAGAATATTAAAATACAACTGAAAAACAAAACTGCGCATGATGCAAATTAAAAAAGTGTATAAATGTATATTGGAATCTCTTAACAACCGGTTGTTAATATGAGAGATACATAAATGGCATTTTATATCAGAAATCTATATTATTTTTATTGTTCGTAAAAACGTAGTTCAAACGTTAGTGCTTGTTTTTATGATGTCGTTCGTACATTGCCGTAACATTGACTCTTTACACGTAATGACGGAGTTTTAATTATCTAGTACCCGCTTAATACGTTTAATGTTTAGAAGTAAATTGTATAATTATTAAATACTTTATTTTTATAAATTAAACTGGCTAGTATCTTTACAGTATATAGTTTCTGGTAATCTATTTTGGACAAATGCCATTTATTTTTTACAACATGTTACATATCTTAGTGGAGCAACAGTTTAGTATTTTGGTGTTTAATTACTCAACCAAATGACTGCTAAATACAACTATCAAGAGAGCACATGTTGGTATCATAAATTGTGTATAATGAACAGACTGTTGTATCCCACCTGTGGCTTATTACACTATGTTTTTAGTTAGACTGGACAATATCTGGTCAAAACAGGGACCTTTACTGTTTGTGTTGGTTCCTTATCAAAACGAGATGATCGCTTTGTGCTGAACAAAACACCAGAATACAAATGCTCAAACGAGTTTAATATTGATGCAAACAATCAAATCAAAACAATTAAATTACTCGCGAAAATGTATTTAATGTGTTACTGTAACACATTAACTGTGACTGTTAGTTTTTCCATAAAAATACCATTACAGTCAGTTATTATATGTTGTGTGGAATCGATCTATTTGTTTTATCCTTATTTTTTCAATGCAGAAAAATTAATTTATTCTAAAAAATGTTCGATTTTTTAGAGGTTTCCTTATAGAAAAAGGGTCGCTTAGTTGTGTGGTCGCAAAGATGTGTGGATTTTATTTTGGTAACTACATAATACCGAGAACGAACAGCGTTTACAGTAAGTATTTCGTTCAAAGAAAAAAAAACTATTAATAACAGCAATTACTCATGTGATAGATATTGTCACTAGTTTCATGAGTTTAGACCGGATAAAATACTCTGCGCACTCTATTTCCATTGGTCAATGGAAACCCAAGGAAATGTATAAAACACGAGACATTGGATAAGCAAATTAAAGCTACCGAGCGATTTAAAAATCACAGGTAAGAACATTGTTTCGTTGTTAATTGTACTTTGATGGTTAAACAGTTAAAGCGATATGTTTATCTAGATTAAAGATAGTGACAATTGCATGTTTGTATAAATCCATACATCATTACTCCAAACGTTGGTTATGAATTAATCAACTACTATAAAATGAAAATTAATGTATGGACCTTTACAATAATAAGGTGATTCCAATAATTGTGTCGCTTTTCTTAATTATTTAACGTTGTTTTTTAAGAGACATTTTACATAATTTTTCTATTGATAAAAATGCATCAGAAAATATGCAACGAAACTAATTAAATATGAACAAGATTTAAAAGAGCTCATCAGAATACGAGCCGTGTATTTAATGCCTTCTTTACCATAACAACTTCGGCGGCGTCTGTTCTATGAAAAAAAAGGGTATATCCCAATATTGATAAAAGCGTTCTAGAAATGTTTGCGACATCCAACGAACTTTTGAATATTCCTTTATTGTTTTTTCCAGGCGCTTAATACGGATGTTATTACTTAATTATAATTGACACTTTGTAAACATGAGCATTCTATCTAAAATGTAGTATTATGTTTCAAATACAAAAGTTCATCTGCTTGGGCTCCTATTAAATGGTTGATCTGTATATACAACTCAATGTTCTTTTTATCTCACATTTTACGTATACGTTTTAGGATGTAAAAAGGAGTAATTGCCCTCAGTTTTCTTTATTTGTATTTACTGTAGAAAACATAAACTGATTAATTGTGTATGACTGCTTATTCCAAAATACTTATCAAATAATAATTGTATTAAGCATACATGTATAATCTTTATTATTAATTCAGTTAAATTTTATTTCTTCTTGAGTGCAATATCTACATTATTTCTATTTATCATTTTGTGGATTAACTTTTTTCGTTTTAGAATCTGGATCAACCATAAATAATGGCTTCTCAACTGACAATAGCTACCATCTTTCTGCTACTAGTTGCCCAAATAACGCAAATTCAAGCACCTATCCCTCTCGCAGGGTTAATTTCGGCTGGTACAAGCCTTGCGGGAACGACTATCCAAGCTCTTTCATTACATTTGGACTACAGGGTTACAATGGGTATGGAAGTGGAAAACTGGACAAAGTTCATACTGCTGGATCCACATGTTACACGAAAGAGTGGAGTCATTACTATGCCTCCGGTGCCCGTTCGGCCGGGTGAAAAAGAGGGGATGATGGCACGAAAGACTGGGTGGACGGCTACTGGTACCAGGGGTGCCGTGTCCTGGGAAATTGTGGGTAAATATCGCCGACTAGTCATAATGTGGGATGTTCCATATGACCAGAATTATCACAGTAATTGGTTAGCTATCGGCATAACGACAGATTATGTAGAACATTATTGGGGATGGGCTGACCAAATGGACCAAAACAACTACCGTGGCTGGTATCTACGGTTTAAAAAACAGGAGTATGACAACAATGTATATACCTTGACATATGAGGACTCTGAGTTAGGGTTGGTCGTTTATGCGACAATGAGTACTGCACATAAAGCATTAGTGAATGTCATCTTCTCTGCAAGGAGTGAGGGTGACCTCGCAAAACCTATTCGAGATAGCCTGGATCCGAATAAAAAGAAATAGAAACACTACATACAATAGAAGTAAGTCTTATTTTTTACGGTTTGTTCCCTATTTACGACACAAATGAATAAATTTCTTTTCCGCTTTTGGAAAAATGCGTATGTAAGGTTGTATTATTTGATCATTATCATATTTGTTCTGATAATTAGGTATATATTTTTGCAGCCTGATGCACGTCCAGTCGAGGTTTGTCACTCACTGCGGACCAGACTTGTACAATTACTTCGAGATTACTGCAAGGCTTTACTTCAAGATTACTGCACAGCTTTACTTCAAGATTACTGCACAGCTTTACTTCAAGATAACTGCAAGGCTTTACTTCAATATTACTGCATGGCTTTACTTCAAGATTACTGCAAGGCTTTACTTCAAGATTACTGCAAGGCTTTACTTCAAGATTACTGCACGGTTTTACTTCAAGATAACTGCACGGCTGTAAGAACTAAAATGACGACGTTTTGTTTGATATGTAACATTCTACTCATTTAATTTACGTTTGATTTTGCTTACGCATGCATGTGTGTGTGTGTGTGTGTTTGCATTTCTTACTTTCTTTGATGTTCCACCTGTTTTTGCTCATAAAACTAACTTTACAAAATAATGTGTGTTTTAATATTTACGTGATTAACCATTATAATGATGTTCATTAACATGTTAATCAATTAATTCCATAGGCAGTATTACACAGAAAAAATATCGTCATAAAAGAATGCAATTTAAATACTAATTGCTTAATAATGGGATCTCACACATGGTTTTGTTAAATAAAGCTGCTTCAGATATGTTCATTTAAACATTACATGTATATTTACTTATTGAATTACTGTTTTGGTTTATTCTAAATACCTGCACTGTATCAGAAAAAAATACTATCATTGTTAATGACATGAAAAAAAAACACAATAATAGTGTCCACTGGTCCTTTTTAAACAAGTTGTTGACACAAGTAAAGATTATACGCAAGACACACTGACCCATGACTTGTGTCAATGTTTTATTGCTACTGTCACTCATGGATGACAAATTAAAGCAGGTTATAGATTCGCAATAATTTCTGCTACTCCCGACGCCCTTCCTTCAACAATATCAGCCACAATATCAGCCGACCAATCACAGCCGCCAGTGCCTTAAACTCATTCAATTGCTCACAAAAGTTTTTAAGAACGGACAAGACTTTTTACTTTGTCATGTATGTGGTTCATCAGTCTGGGGTACAAAATCTTACTCATGCATTAATGCTATACAATCACGAGCCATGCGCTTCTTTCTTGGTATGGGTAAATATGCACCCAACAATGCCCTTTATGGTGAGATGGCCTGGCAGCCACCGCATGTGTAACAATGGAAGTCTGTGGCCAATCAATGGCCTCTGTGAAATCGATGGATTGTCAAAGAATTAACAGTAAAATCTTTACTTTTTGTTGTGATAAAAGTAGTAGTCGTTGTAAAAACTTGCAATTTCTGTTTAAAAATCATATGCAAAGTATTGATATGCTACAACCATTAGAATTATGTACAAGTATGTCACGTAACTCATTTTGTGATAAGTATTACAAAGCACCATGGGTGACTTTATCTACGTATGGCGTAATAGTATTCAGTATAATGTTGGTACGAAGAGGGAGATATAAGTTGCGTCCTTATAGATTGTTTAAACAAGATTATATGATTAAACCATATGTTAAGTCATTTCTATCTCCTAAGTACAGATCTGCCCTAGCTAAATTTCGCTGTGGGGTTGCTCCCCTTAAGTTAGAAACTGGAAGATACGAAATCATTTCAGAAAATCAGCGTGTCTGTCCGATATGTAAAGTATCAGTTGAAACTGAAATACATGTTTTATGGGAATGCAATGCCTGTCTAGATTTGAGAGATGTACTAAATAATAAGCTTATGATGTTGAAAATAACTTTGTCAATTTTACCAAACAGGACAAGTTAAATTGTGTGCTCTCCAACACTGATTTAGTCACTATTACTGCCAAAACCTGCTATTTCATTTTAAAATCTATGAATAATTTGTTGTACAGATAACTATGTGTATGGTGGATGAACCAGTTATCGAACACCCTAGAAATTACGTTAAAATTGTCTATTTTGAAAACACTTAAAATAACAAAAACAATTTGTTTTAACAAATGACTAACAGTTCAATCATTTAATAACATAACTGTAAAGTTTTCCAGCAAATATCCTTCAAGAATTCATAACAATGATTCCCTGGTTATTGTCACCTCTAGCAGACAAAACAAAATGGCGGCCGATGTAAACATGACCTTTTACCGGACAGTTCATAAATACTACCCCAGTGAATATAAACACATAACTACCACGTGACCCGGACTCGGCGAAAAAATCTGCGTCTGCTGTAATCAAAATTGCAAACGGAAATATGCTTTTTGGTGTGTAGATGCACGTATTGATAAATGCATTCAAAAAGTAATAGCAAAAAACACATAAAACCGTGTTAATAACAATACATGCATTCCTTTTACCTGTTTTCGGCGCATTTGTTCCAAGCTAAGTAGGCAAGTAGGTCATGAACTTCATGTACGACCGTTTGTTTATGGATTTGACGTCATGCGAACTTTTGAGCATGCGCATACAGAACCAAAACAAAACGTCCGATAATAGGTGCTGTTCGATAACAGGTTCGATATATAGTTCTATAAGGATATATCATGGCTGCATAATAGAAATTATCAATTAGTTAGCATTTATAATACAGATATCTATTACACTATACTATTAAGTTCCGAGTTAATACTTCTAAATTTTTGATTCATTACATATTGATTATTTCTAACATGGTTATATATCATGTGCTTCAATGACGTTTCCTATATTTTAGGTCAAAATATATCTCTATACTGTTATAAGGGAGATAAATCAATAGTGCTTGGTGACAACAAGCTGCTGTTGTATCAAGATCTGTGGAGTTATCCGCCTTCGCAAATAAGAAGCAGCTTATATTGTCAAGGTGATATCTAAATAATTTTTTACTGGAGTCTTTTGGTCAATATTTATAATTCAGGGTATTGATATGGACATTATGAATATTAACTGCTTCTTGTATCAAACGAAATATATTATATCACTGTCAATAATGCAATGTTTCTTAGCTGAACATATATTTTAACTTTAATACAGATGGTCATTGCCAACCAGTCCGCTAATGAACTAATTCTAGCTGGTATTTGTTCCTTTAAAATATTTTTTCAATATGCGCATTAGTACCTTGATCTACAATATTCATTATTTTAGGAATGTGTATTATTATATGGCATTTGTTTTAATCAAAGGTTGGCAATGGCAATCTGGTTTTTAATGTATGTATCATAGAAATCAACACTTATGATAAGAATAGTTAATTTGTTACATATTTAAAAAAAATGTCTATTACAAATCTTGTATCTGTATATATTGTACATGTCATGGATTAGACAATAAACTTGTAAACTCGGTGTGTGCACCTCCTGTTTTTGGCATTTTGTTAAATTAGCGGTGTCTTTATCACCACAAGCGCTTAACTTTATTCACAGTTAGGACCAGTACAGCGAAGGCGATTGTATTAAATAGTAAACTCAATATTAATGGTTCAACGGTTCAACGGTGATTTACGTGTAAATGTTAGAAATTGATTTGTCGGAATATCGCAAAGCAATATGCTTATTAATAAACAGTGCTTTTAAACGGGGCAACATTTCCTATTTAGTTGCAGTGACCACTGCTCTTACTTTATCCGAGAGAAAAGAAACTTATACTTAACTATAGAGTAAACACCATTTTCATTTCAGACAGGAACAAACAGTTTAATGCCACCATTTTGCACCGTTTAACCGTTTAAACAGTCAACGCTGTCAAAATTCAGTCTTAAATAAACTTAAAAGAAAACATAGCTAGTCGGTAAACATAACGGCTGCAAGGCCATTAAGAAAAAAGGGAACTATATTTATACTTCACAGCGTGGTTTGTACTTGAGGCAAATATAATATTATTGACGCACTTCAAATGATAGTTAACACAATATTGTAGTCGCTCCGTTTCGCCGATTTATTAATGTGCTGATTTATTAAGACCAACACAATATTCCAATATAAGGTTTGCATTCGTATAATCTCAGAGAAAGTATGACCCCATATTCGATTGATTCAATTGCAAAACATATCCGTACAAGTATGACCGAATATAGGGTCATACTTTCTACGTCAAGAAACGCATGAATGTCAAAATGTTCAACAACACTCTCATACCTTTTAATTGTATTTATACATTTCTTAGCTTGCACTGCAAGCTAAGAAATGTGCCTCAGAAAAACTCACTCTATGATAAAATAATAAACCCATGTATTGATTTCCCGATTTATAATTTACACGATTCAAATTATAAAACGAACTTTCATACCATCGCAGAGGACCGCCATTACGGAAAACAAGTATGTCATTGTCTTCTCATTTACATTCATTACACTTATTTGATAAACAAAAATCTTTAACTGATTCTTAGATTCGATAACGGTATCAGAGAAGCGCTCATCATCGTTGGCAAATAAAATACACTCTATATTATAAATGTCCCCTGTGTACGGAATCCGGATATGCCATCTATAATCTCGCCCTTCTTTCATCAAGGGCGACACACGACACACGAAGCGATACACGATATGTTGCGCGACAGTCGCGGCGACGCACGATATTTTGCGCGACAGTCGCGGCGACGCACGATATTTCGCGCGACAGTCGCGGAGACGCACTATATTTTGCGCGAGAGTCGCGGCGACGCACGATATATTTTACACGATATATCTCCTTTTGGGCTACCTACACAAAGGCGATATATCGTGTAAATTAAATCGTACGTCGCCGCGACTGTCGCGCAAAATATCGTGCGTCGCCGCGACTGTCGCGCAAAATATCGTGCCACCTACAGAGACTACTTTCGTTAACATCAATTGGAAATGAAGAAGAACCAAGCCGGAGACTAATTAATGTATGACAATGTTAAATTATAAATATTACTGTACTATATGGTATAGTTTATACAAATACATATATAATAAAAATGCCTGAACATTCGGTTTCCCATGATGTAAGCAACATATAAAGATAGCTATGCTATATACCCGGAGTGTTGTAGCAACAAATACCATTGTCTAATGGAAGTGTGAACTCCAGAATTAAAAATTAAGTTGTAAAAACTATGTATTTCAAGTTTATGCGGAACCGCCGCGCATAATGCTGCATTATGTGAGTGCCATAAGTTTGTTTCAGCACACATACCTTATTAACTTACTAGACTCGCGAAAGTTGGGACGAATTTTAATTATAACTGCAGTGTCAAGCTATTTATATTGTACAGTCTTTTTATTTATTAAATTTTGATTGTGCTATGAAATGAAACCGTTGTTCCAGGAGAAATCCCCACACGTCCGGTACGATGACCACATAACAAACTCAACTGCTCCTGGGGCGGTGATAACATCGTCATGGGTGGAGAGTTTCGTGGGAATCCATGTGTTAATAATTAATTTAAAAAAGCTGTGTTTTATTACCCTATACAATACAGTTACATATAGAACTAACGTAAACAATTACGTTCACGCCCGCGAACAGACACGTGCGTACAATAAAACAAAAATATTGTTTTAAGAAAATCTGTTATACGACCAGATCATTTTGTGCAAGCTGTAAAATTATTTCGTAAAGACTTATCTCAAAGAGATGTCTTTCCGATGAGGCTCGAGCTTACAAACAAAATGGCACATTTATGAAACCAAAAAGTAAATTGCATTTTTCCAAAAAAGGGAATTATTTACTAGTTATGCAACTGAATGCAAACAGTAAAACGCTGAGTCAAAGAAGTTTATACATGCATAATTTAAACAATATTTTTAAATTGCACGCACGTGTATGTTCGCGGGCGTACACGTAATCGTTATTTCTATAACAGTTTTGTGTAGTGTAATAAGACACAAAGAAATTCTAAATTATACATATATGGATTCCCAAGAACCTTTCACCCCAAAACGATTTTATCACCGCTCCCAGCGCATGTGAGTTTGGTGTGTCATCATCGTACCGGACAGATGTGGACTCCTCCGGAACTCCGGTTTCACTTCAAATCACAAGACCCCATCAAAATTAATTATATTTCCGTAAAAAAAAAATAGCTTGAAAGTGCAACAATAGTTAAAATTCGTCCCAACTTTCGCGCGTCTAGTAAGTTAATACGGTATGTGTGCTGAGACACACGCGGTATTGTATAAACTTTGAAATACACAATTTTTACATCTTAATTCTGAAGTTCACACTTCAATAAGCCACTAGTATTTGTTGTTGCAATAATCCGGGTGTATTACATAGCTATATTTTATATGTTTGCTAACATCATGGAAACTTTACCATACGGTACAGTAATATTTATAATTTAACAGTTTCAAACATTTAGAAGTGTCCAGCTTGTTTCTTCTTCGTTTCTTTTTGATGTTTAAAAAAGTAGTCTTTGTAGGTGGCAAACATCTGATTGCTATTCAAATTTATGAAGTCGCGCACATTGCATAATTAATAAAAGTCACCATTTAATTTAAATGTAAATAATCACTAAACCATGGGACGAAACCAGCCTGATAACTTTTAGTTTATACATTAACGAGTTATCTCTCTTCATTAGTGACAGGGTCATCGAGTTTTATTTATCACAGAGGACATTTCTAATATCGTGTGTATTTAATTTTGCCAAAAAGATGAGAGTTTCTCTGATACCGCTATCGAAGCTTAGAGTCAGCTAAATATTATATTTTATTTTAATCAAATGGCTTGAATGTAAATGAAAAAGAAAATGAAATAATTGTTTTCCGTAATTTCGGTCCTCTGCGTTGGTATGAAATTTGGTTTTATAATTGGAATCGTGTAAATTAAAAATTGGTATATACATATATGGGTTTATTATAAAATCTAAAAGTAAGTTTGTCTGAGGCACAGGTTAAGCTGGCCGTGCAAGCTAAGAAATATATAAATACAATAACACGTTATCACAGTGTTGCTGAACATTTTGACATTCACGAGTTTCATAAACTTCTTGATTCAATTGCAAAACAAATCCGGACAAAGTTGGCTGAATATGGGGTAATGCTTTTTATCTGAGAGTATATAAACAATTCAAACGCAATGTTGCAAATATTGTGTTGGTCTCAAATCAGCAAATTGATAAATAGGTGAAACAAAGCGACTACAATTATGTGTAAACTATCAATTGTAGTGCGCCACTAATATTTTATTTGCCTCAACTACAAACCATGAGGTGAAGTATAAATATAGTTTCAGTTTTTGTAATGGCCTTGCAGCCGTTATGTTTACCGACTAGCTATGTTTTCTATTCAGTTCGTTTAAGACTGCATTTTGCCAACATTGACTGTTTAAACGGTTAATGGTACAAATTGGCGACATTAAACCGTTTGTTCCTGTCTGACATTAAAATATTATTTACTCTGATGTTGCTCTGTCTAAGCCTTTAATGTTTTTTCTGATTAAGTAAGAGCAGCTGGTAACTGCAACAAGGAAATTTAGCCCCGTTTATAAGCACTGTTTATAAATAAGCGTATTGATTTGCGATATTCAGAACATTAAATTTCTAACATTTACTTTTAACGGAGTGTCACCGTTGAACCATTAATATTGAGTTTATCATTGAATACAATCGCCTTACCTTTACTGGTCCTAACTGTGAATAAAGTTACGCGTTTGTGGTGATAAAGACACAGCTAATTTAACATAATGCCAAAAAGCATGAAGTGCACATATATGGCAAATTGAAGTCTTGTCCGTTCTTAAAAGCTTCTGTGAGCAATTGAATGAGGTTAGGGAACTGGCGGCTGTGATTGGTCGGCTTATATGGTTGAAAGAAGGGCGTTGGGAGAAGCAGAAATGATTGCGAATCTAAAACCTGCCTAAGTTTGTCATCCATGAGTGACAGAAGCAATATAACATTGACACAAGTCATGAGTACTTTTTAAAAATCACTGTATCTTGCGTATAGTCCTTAATTGTGTCAAGAACGTGTTTAAAAAGAACCAGTGGACATAAAAAAAAAATCTACATCTCGTTAACTATGGACGTTTATTATTAAAACTTGATACAGTCACTCTTTTATTGAATATTTCAGCCACAGACCTTCGTCAGTAAACGATTATACAGAAAAATTCACATAGCGTTTCCTTCTGGCCTGTGGCCGAAATATTTAATAAAAGAGTGACTGTTTCAAGTTTTTTATAATTTCCTCCCTATGGAGATCCAATATATAGAGTATTTATGGACGTTTATTTTTTCTGATACAGTGCATGTATTTAAAATACACCAAAACAGTAATTCAATAAGTAAACATACATTTTATTGATGAATGAACATATCGGAAGTATTTTTATTTAACAAAACCATGTGTGAAATCCTATTATTTAATAATTAGTATTTTAATTGCATATTTTTATGACGATGATTTTCATTGTAATATTGTCCATTTAATTAATTAATTAACATGTCAATGAACAACAGTATAAGGGTAAACACACACACANTGTTTATAATAGCTATTTTGTTATCGTGGACTCATAGTTTTAAAACCTGAAGTCTTCCAACTATAATTTCAGTATGTTCAATAATATGTATTGCAATTTTTTGTTAATCATAATTCCTACTCCTAAACTATTGGTACTTTGGCCACTTAAAAACGTATCCCCTGACCAATCTTTGGCCCAGGTCGATTGTTTAGTTTGTTATCATAATAAATTTCTTGCAGCAGTGCTATGTCAACCGCTTTTGATTTTATATAAGTTATAACTTGTTCACGTTTATTTTTGCAACTAAGACCCTTGACATTAAAGGTGCATATATTTAGACTTGTCATGTTTTCCTGTGAAATGATTTGACTTTGTTTTCAATATATTTATCATTATTGCAGCGGTACACTATCCCAATTTTGAAATTTAAATATGCTTTCTTCAAAAATATAAATGAAACAATATGAAGGCCAGTCTGCATTTTTGAAAAAAAAAAATAAAATAATAAGGTGTTGCATTTTGTATGTAGAAAAAAAATAAGTGTCAAGGTTATTTGAGATATTATCGCACAAGCGGTTAATTGTAAAACTAAAATTTCACATAAGCCTTATTATTTATATAACATTTAACACAAATGCATGTTTTTACATAAGTTGAAAAGAAAGTGAGGACAAGTATCCATTAAAAACTATGTTAAGAGCGCTTAAAAAATACCGCGCGCTATTCAACAAACAAAAAAGTTCATCACTGTAAAATGGCCGTGTATAATGTTTCTGAAACAAAGTAGTGGATTTATATTGAATGTCAGTTACATTGAAGAAAAAAACAGGTCAAATACTATAATAACAGAAGATATATAGAAAAAAATATATATACATACATATACATATACATACATGCCTACAACAGGTATATTGTAAAGGATATAATATAAACTATTTGTGTTGGATCTTTAAAAAACAAAAAAAGCTATATGTAATATCGATGCTGTTGTTTTATGAACAATCAGTTTGCCGATATCACATAGTTTGAGTAATTATATAACATCGGTAATAATGGGATTTTCATACATCTTGTCTATTGACTGTAAAGATATTCATTGAAATCGACTTACATTGAGTGACAAGTTTTGTTTGCATACTAGCTATGTGCATAGCTACATTGTACTGTAATTTCGGCTTCTAAAGAGATTGTTATTAATGCAAGACAATTACATGAATTTACAGTTGATGAGGCGTAATTAAACGAGATGTTTTAAAAGTCGCACTCACGAAGACGCACACAGTAAGGTTATTTTCATGTGAATGTAATATGTATATGAACATAATATTCTGAACAGATAAACGATACCGACGCGACCCTCATAGAGGAGGAAACGGAAATTAAAGAATCTCCAAACTCAAACTGAAATTATTGCGTTTGAACTGGATGTCCATAATTTACTTTCCATACGGTTATACCAGACGACTGTATAATAAAGCATAGTCAGTTATCCATAAACATCTCTCAGACAATACATAAAACAATGACATAACACTAAACATGACAGGACATAAGCACGTATAAGAATCACATCCCATTAAGGTAGTCATGAAGGATATGAACAACTTATCAATAGAACTTCAAGACACCGTCTGGTGTATTTCACATACGCAATTATATCTTGACATAGTGTAAAGATTATTCTTTGTCCTACTAGCTTTTTATCACTCATTTACCAGTTTTACTATATTGCATATTATAATATACGTGTCATGACACTGGGCAAAGCAGTGTATATGTAAATTTTCAATGATCTTGCTTCAGTTACAAAGTCTGTAACCCCCAAATTGAAATCCATTAAGACTGGTTATCGAGCTGAATGGTGAGTTTTATTATAGAGCACTTAGCTTATTTCAACTTTTTTATTATAAAATCAAGATTAAGTGTTGACAAAAATTACGTCAAAGCTGTGGGTACTGTTTAACTAGTAATTTGTAAAGTATATTTTTTTCTGATTAATAAAGTGTAAACGTTTTCTAATGGACTAAAGTATATGTATACAGTATAACACACAGGAAATTTAAAAATATGCATTCATTTTGAATACTTTTGTTTGCTGGAATAAAATAATGTGAGATTTCTTACATTTGAATCCGTTGTTAATTGTGATAATAATCGTGCTATATTTACATAATGACCATGTTTTTTGTTCACAGACCTAGTAAGCATGTGGCCAAGAAAAGAGATAAGTTATTAATTCAGATGGCCAAACTAATGTCATAAACTTCATTGACCCAGAATATTTTCTTGTAAACATAAACAATCATCCACACAAGGAAGAAGCAACAACTGTACCAGTGTGTTCAGTCTCAATGCAAACTACAGTTATTTAATGCACACACGGAGTGTTTTAAAGTTATTTAAATACGTTTAAGTATGTATGTATTCAAAACCAAGATGATGTCTCATTATAACATTTGGTGACATTTTATGATAACTGGTCTTCATACATTTGATCAGTTTTCCTTATAGTACTTAACACCAGGGAAAGGTCTTTGTTACAACCTTAATCGTAATAATGCATTGTATTGTAATAAACTATTTTCACGGTTGCAAATCGAAAATCATTAAACACTAAACACATGTTTTTTATATATATTTATTGTTAATTGGAATAACAATTTGGTAATGCGACTTACAAATGCCATATCACAATTGTTAACGATAGATACACTATTGACGGACTGCAATATGTATCAGTCTTTAAACCTATGAAAATTTTTATTTTGTTACTTGTTGAATACTAGGTAAAAAAGACATATATTCCACTAAAGAACGAGACTATTCTACTGACTTCTATAAATTGTTCGCGCCTCAAAATGTAATAAACTTAACCAATTAATAAACTTGCTTTCCGCCCTGCGGTGTCATAATTCCATGAAATGTATTACTTTAATGTAGTGTAATACAATTGATAACATGTTTACACTTGCCTGCCGTCCTAAATTGCAATACGTACCTGAAATGTAATACAATGTTTTCTTGGTTTACAATTGGAGATCATCAAATACTCGAGCAATATATTCATTGTGGAATAGACATGTTATTATACGAATAATGATTGACAAACCAACATTGATTTCCATTTAGGACGGACATCAAGTGTTAATTCTACTCACTTCTCTTAATTCTTAACTCCTTAAATTGTACAACATTTTACAACCTAATTACGGATGCTTGCGCCCGAAGTGTAGTCACTTCCTCAAGTGTTATAAACATGTGTCTGGGTTAATTATTGATCATCAAATATTACACAAACATTCTTGAGAAATATAATATTTAATTGTATTGCAATAGGGGTAACGCAAATATCGATTCGCAAACCATAATAATTAATTATGTGATACCTTTTTGACACTTTTTTCACTTAAAGACTTTACTGCACACATATGTTAGAGAAATATACTATAAAATGTTGCAAACATTGGGAAATGCGACTTATGAATGAACAATTCAAATTGTTAATGATGTGGTTCTCTTTGACGTGCTACAATTTTTAATACTAAGAACATTTTGCTTTTGTTAATTATACACTGGTAGGTGATAAAACATGTTTTTCACTAAAAATGAGACTACTATATTGACTTCTTTTAATTGTAACGACTCGAAAAGTAACAATTTGTATTACTTTAGTACACTTGCCTGCCGCTCGGTAGTGTAATCACAGCCAAGACGTACACGCTATGGACATTTGAGGTCGTTGTAGCACTTACGTGCTTTGTGATTTACAGTATATGGGGAGAAAAGATTCGTCTTTAGTGAAATTCATGCTCCTTCACGTATAATTATACCATAAAAATAAACATGTTTTCATTGCAATTACTTATAAATCTCCCGTAAAAGGGGTTTCAAGTGATCAGCACTATTAAATTGTCATTCATTACATGTA
Source organism: Dreissena rostriformis (assembly GCA_007657795.1). NCBI lineage: Eukaryota > Metazoa > Mollusca > Bivalvia > Myida > Dreissenidae > Dreissena > Dreissena rostriformis. The sequence goes on from VMBQ01001705.1 coordinate 49,119, forward strand.
ATTACAATTTTGAGGACCATATAACATTATTTTACCAGGCAATAATTGCTTAATATTTGATAAAATACAACATTAATTTGAACAAAAACCAAGAGTTATTTCACTTCGGGGCGTTTTTGTACTTAAAGGTGGAAAATGTTTTAATATAAAACGATTTATACCCTCGAGGCGTTACGAATAAAATAAGTATTTTGACTATTTCTTTTTTTTGTGTGAAGTAGATGCTTTTCACAAACCAATACACAATTAACACTCGATATTTGTTCTGAGTTTAAAATAAATCTTATAACGCGTGTTGTCCTTCCAACGTGTATCATATCATTAACAAGTTTTTGTTTCCCTTAAATCAGTCGCATTACAACATATGTATACCCTTTACTATTATTTTTCTCAAGTATGCGTTTTTAGTTTCTTATATATATTTTGTGTTTTATGCTTGAGGGCGTTAGTACACTTCATAACGGTAAACAAGTGAAATATTGTTATAAGGTTATTATACTTGTAGGCGTTAAAAAGTCAAAGAAGTTAATAGTGAAGTCTTCTTTGTTATTTAAATATATGAAGAAGTGAAATAAATATATGCTTGTTGCATATACAACAATGAACAAAAGGAAAGTGTTCTTTGCTCTAAAGAATGATACATCTTGTAGTCCGCCCAAAATGTATCATTTATAATTGTGGTTTGGCATCCATTAGTCCACATATCCGTTCCGTTATACACTTTATTTTGTATTGGATGTTTATTTTCTGACCATATACATTTGTCATTTGAGTCAAGGATTATTACAGTACAGGGCATTACTTACTACGGTAAGCAAGTTTTATAAAATACTTGGGTACAAAAGTCTCATTCTTTATTAAATATCTGTTTTTGTCGCCTTCCATTAAACAATTCACAAAAGACACAAGTTCTTAGTTTTAAAGATTGAAATTTCAAAAGCGTATTACTTCCATAATAGTTTAAATGTTTCATTCGTCAGTCGCCTTACATATTTCTATTCAATTATACAAGATTTTTTTTCAGGCTTGTTTGATTAGTATTTTATGATATGCAATTGTCAATCAAGACAAATATTAATTTCACTTCATGGCTTAATGACACTTCAGGACAGAAAGCAAGTGCAATATGCTATTTACTTTATGAAACGTCTTTATAAATCTTAAGTTTGTAACTGGGATAATTTGTTGATGCTTTCAAATGATGGGGTGTTTTGTTGATGCTTGCGAATAAGAGGGTGTTTATGGATGCCTGTCAATGATGGAGTGATTGGTTGATGCTTGCCAAAGATTGGGGGTTTTGTTGATGCTTGCAAAATATTTTGTGTTTGTTGATGCTTGCAAATGACGGGATTTGGTTTTGATCCTTGCCGATGATGTGGTGTATTGTTCATGCTTGTCAAAGATGAGGGTGTATTGTTGATGCTTGCCTAAGATGAGGGTGTATTGTTGATGCTTGCCAACGATGAGGGTGTAGTGTTGATGCTTGCCAATGATGAGGGTGTATTGTTAATGCTTGCCAAAGAGAAGGGTGTAATGTTGATGCTTGTCAACAATGAGGGTGTATTGTTGATGCTTGCCAAAGATGAGAGTGTATTGTTGATGCTTGCCAACGATGAGGGTTTGTTGTTGATGCACGAAACGATGAGGGTGTATTGTTGATGCTCGAAACGATGAGGGTGAATTGTTGTTGCTTGCCAATAATGTGGTGCATTGTTGATGCTTGCCAAAGATGAGGGTGTATTGTTGATGCTTGCCAAAGATGAGGGTGTATTGTTGATGCTTGCAAAAGGTGAGAGTGTATTGTTGAAGCTTGCCAAAGGTGAGGGTGTATTGTTGATGCTTGACAGAGGGGCTCAAATCGATCATAATGTACTTTGAAAGATGAGACGTTATATCCCCGTTAGTAGAATACACTTTTATTTACAAAATAAGTCGAAGAAGGGGAATAATAAAGTCTTTTGATGAGAAAAGTGCTCATTAGTAGTACAAATCTTATTATAACTTATTTTTGCATGTATATTTTATCAATTTATGAAACACGCAATATAACCAACTTTGATTGCAATGAAATAAATAATAATTTTGGTTCCATTTTATCAAAGCAAATAGTGTAGTATGGGGTTATTAAGTCACAATACCGGTCAACATGGTCCTCCGTATAGAGAAGCATTACGACCCGTACCCGGTTGTCACTAACCAAATATATTTATATATATTTTTATATATTTAATAATATATATTTGGTAAGTGACAACTTTTAAACATGTTTACAAATGCACTTATTCTGTTTATATAATGTGTAAATATTTTAGAATGCTGTTAAGTGTCTTTCTTTAATTGAATATCGAGTAAAAGGTCGACTCGTAAACAGATTTATGTTATTCGTGTTACTTGATTGAAGTAACGTATCCCCACTGGTTTTTGTTTAGCCTTAACATCTCTTGTGCGTTCATTCGGCACTTGAATCGTAATCTGAATGACATAAAATGCTATTTTTAACTTCATATCAATAGGTAGTTTTACAATGCAGTTTTTGTATTGTTTTAAGTAATTGTTAATTGCAATAATAATAGTGCACAATATAATATTAAACTTCAAGATGAAACGACACAAGAAACCTGTTACCCGATGTATAATTTATGAGATTTAGGAAATTAATAAATACAGTATATAGTTTTTATAGCGTTTGAAAGCGGTTGATAGCTTGAAATATTGTCGAATTTTTCTGTTTCTGAAACGGTTTCAAAATGTTTGGAAATTATCATCGTTAAGTCACTTTAAACTTACATCGACAATTTTATGGGAAAACATTTGACGTGACCGTAAGTGAAGTATTGTCAAAATATACGTCGCGCGATTAATTAATTCAGAATATTGATCCGTCCGCAACTGTCTAAATGTTGTGAAGTTTCCGAAAAGTACGTTTTATTAACGTTTGGAGTAAACAATGTTTCGCTTTAACAGAAGTACAAAGTGACACACATTTCGCATGATCTCGCAAGTGTTCACCAAGGGTGTTTGTCAAAACCAGCTATGAATTTATATAAACGCTAATAGCCTAGCTTTTAATATCTGTTGAACTTTAAATAATGTATCCATTCGTTCAAAAATAATCGTTTGAAGAAATTGTATTTATAAAGTTGTATAGGCCAGTTTATATTTCACCAAATTATTTATTGCAAAAGTTATGACCTAATGGTTGTATTTAATAGGACAACAATTGTAAGAGACCAGCTCTCAAATTGATAAGAGTTCATATATCAATTTAATTCACCAGTTCTATGTTATCTTATTGGTTTGATCTTTCACTAATTTAAAGCAACATACACGCCGTATATATTTCGAATTTAAAGTATTGCCATCCAGACGGATAAGGCAGATCATTTACGTTGTAACCGACTTCCAACTCCCTATTTTAATGCACTGAATATGCCATGTATGGAGCGCCTTTGAAAATGCAAAAAAAAATATTAGTAGTAAAACTATTGAGAACAGATTACAAACAAATATCATACAACGATTACAATGGTTAATAGGCAATTGTATATGAATAATTATATAATATGTGTCGATGCCGTTAATGGTATTAATATTTTATCCGCGTATGTTTACAATATGGCTTATGTAAAACCTTACTCAAAATGCAGGGTTTAATGATATATCCTGTTAGTAGGTTAACTTTTGCATTTACGTAACTTAAAAAATGTGCGCATTTTTATTAACATAAAGTTTTCCCGTTTTTTAATTACTGCAGACAATATAATTCCAAGCTGATCTTAATTATGTACGCCCAAAACGATCTAATGATATATTGGTTACGCAGAATCGTTTCTAATAAAACATATAACTGACGGAAAAACCACAACAAACTGATAAAAATCGAACAAATAATAAATATATGGTGATATTAATGGAGTGTTTATAAAAACGCGAAAGCTATGATGCTTCACGACTAAATCGATAAAATTCACTACGTTTTGTACCACGCGTTAGGCCTAGTATAAATTTTCTTCGAAAACAGCTTTTAAACATATACATATTGTAATGTATTTTTAACAAACGGAATAGTGTTTTGTGAAATGAACCTAATTTGCCTTTATAATAACTGAAGGAAACTCCCGATACATCATGAATGGATAATAATATATTCAACACAACGTACTATATATAGTTATGCATAAACAAAAAGTGTTTTACTGCACACGTTTTACAACCATTTACCTGTTTGTTTTGCAGTGGACCAAAGAAGTGGGTATGTTCAAAGGATAGAGGAGCTATGTACATAAATGCACTGGGTAAAATGAAATGCGCAACAAATGCGCACAATGGTTAGTAGCTATTTCCAATTGGAACGTAAATTGTGTAACACATGTACACGCATTAAAGATCGTCTGATAAGTGATCTTGTTTATTACCGGTTCAACAAAAATAGCTCCTGCAAAGTTATGTGCAGATGTATTAGTTTACGAAACGTCTGTTAATTCAAATGCAGCACAGCAAAATGAACTTAATATTCATTCATAGTGACGCCGTTTTGCCATAATAAATAGGACCACATATTAAATTCTCACTATCACGGATAGGCGCCACTATACGCGTGGGCTTTGCTTTTATTTAAACATATACCATACTAAGCAATGCAAACACGCACACATAAACTAAGTAAGTATATTACTCCATCTTGCTCATGTATTCCCATAGATCTATTTGAATGCGGAGCGTCATGAGGTAAGTCGCTCGTGTACGCCCGGAAGATATCAATGATATTTACCTGATAATGACTGTGTAGTTTCATTTTTCCTCCTGCATCATTAACATCTGAAGATACGTCTTGAAATGCTTTGGTACCGTCATAGCATTGTCCACTGCACCTTTAAAACAAAAATATATCATACAGGAGAAAGCTTTCTCCATCACTGCTGTCAATGTTAAACGGTGAACACAATCGATTCTGATCGTTGAAAACATTGAAACTAAATCGAATCGTGTAGTAAATGCGCACATTAATTCACAAAATACTTATTGGCAGATAGATCAAAAATGGTCTATCTCCTGATTACTTGTCAAATCAGTTTATTCCCCAGAATTATGTCCATTCCCATAATACCAGATTAAGTAATAAAGGTGCTTTCTCTGTACCAAGTGTTAAAGGAAATGGGAAGAAGTCCTTCAGTTACATGGGTTGCACATTGTGGAATAAACTACCATCTTTTATAACCAAGATGACAGCATTGTCCAGTTTTAAATCTGCTATAAAACAGCATCTTTTAAATAGAGTAATATAATATATAGAGTGTATGCTATGCTGTTACATTTTTACATTTTCCTTTACCCAATGTCTTATCATTTCGGATTAATAATACATGCATACTTAATGTTCCTTTTTAATTACTTGTCGGTTGTAGTAACCTTTAAATTTTTAATCCATCCAAATTTAATCTGTGATATGATGATCATAATTGATACATTTGATGTGTTCTGCTTTAAGGTGATACTCAATAATACTGTGATAGTACATGTCTGCAAAGCTACAATGAGATTTTAATGTTGTGTTCATTGATCTGAATCTCAGTATTATATTTCATGTATTTATTATTATTAAGATAGTATTTATTATTCATGTATTACTAGTGCCTCTCTATGTCGTGCCACCAACAACAAGGACCACAATGGAAATAAGGAATATTGCTCTTTTTTGTGTAATCCTTGGCGTTAGTTTGCATGCCATAGTGCATTCAATGCATGTACTTTTCAATTATGATTGTTTTTTACCTCATATTAGTTTATGTACATGTTGTTTTAATGCATTGTGTGTATGTATGCTTTCTCTGAAATAAATCTATCTATCTATCTATCTACCTTGCACGCGAACCAAGATCATCGTGTCAGCTGGAACTCCATTCTTGACACAATAAAAGCAATATCGACGAAACGAACGTAATCCATTTTTAACTTGATATCAAATCATACAATATCAATGCAACTTTAATTGTTAAGAGCTCGAAGCAGAATATCATACTTAATGGGCATATTTCCATATCAAACTATGAAATCTTAGAGAAAGGCCATGCGTGACCAATTTAACGACAGTATAAACCTAACATCAAAAAACAAATGTCAATCATAAACAGATTGTTTTAATCATAAGCATTTAATTGTTTAAATATAAAAGAAACTGTCTTTGTTTATCAGGTGACATTCTTACCTGGAGATGGAAATGTAGTGATAAATTCCACGATGGCGATTATCTAGCAGCGGACCTGGCTGGCTTCACACTCGCTCTCTCCCAGGCGGTACAACTCACGGACAAAATGGGAGCATATTGGGTCGGTCACTTGATATTAGAACTCGGTAAACAACACGTCAAATATAAGGTAATATGTGATACTTTACATTTTAATATATAAAATATTGAGATTGAAGAATTGTCTAAAAAGCCTGCACTTTCCATTGTATAAGAACGTATGTACAGTGTATAGTAAACTGTTTAAACAATGTTTACTATTATAAATGTTTACCATTAAAAACTTCATCTTAATCTGATTGACTCAAAGGAAATTTCGACTGTAATATAAATTAGTATGTATGATGCTTAGATATAACATAGGTTTCATATTCGTTAGAAATTATTCGATGTATTTAACCTTAATTAAGCATAACTGTTGTTTTCAGAAGTAATATGGGACGCATGCAAATGTGATTAGATGAATACAAACATGTACACGTCAAATACCAGACATAAATATGTTATTATATAATAATAGCGTGCGTTAATATTTGTGTTATATCATTTTATGATATGTTTACGCCTGATCTATATATTCCCTTTTTTTGGTTAATTAAACTTAAATACATATTGATTGAAATGTTCAACGTATAACGTTAACATGTTAATGTATACTACTTAGTGAGACAGTTTAGATTCGCAATGTTATAGACACTGAACATCATTCGATACTAGTCCATGTGCATACCAAAAGGTCTACAACACAATTTCGTACTGATTTAACTGGCTTCGTAGAAAATATTATCAGTGTAAATGTTTGGGAATGTAATTTTATGATGCCGTTGTTCTAAAACACTTAGGCAATTCTTTCAAATTGTAATTTTGAAATTGCTTTCAATATAAGAAATAATTTGAAGAACCTACATGTATTCTAAATTGAAATTGTGTGAGTATGTCTTAGAATTGCATGCATGTCCAGTCGTCTTGATTGGTTAAGTTACAAACATAAATTTGTAAAACAAAAAAGTTGTTTCTGAGTATGCTTTATCTTCCTATATTTTGGAATGCCAAAAAGGTGGTCGTTTAGGTTGCAGATTTTTATATACATGAAACATGAGCATATGCTAGTCTTGTATCTTGAAATAACATGTGAGCACATTAAAGTGATTTTTCTAACTTGCAAAAAAATACAATTATATACCGATCATTGGAAATATCTTTTCAAATAGTATCTTAATTATAACTAACTGTTTGTGTCATGTTCTTAACTGGTTGGTATTTATCTTGTCAAAGTTTTCTGTCTTTAGTTTACATGTGAAATAATTCGTTTGCTTAAGATAATGTTATTTGTGTAATCAATGTCATAATATTGCTTATAATTTGTAACACACTGTTTCCGGTATTGATTTTTAATTGCAATGTGACTTTTATTTAACTTCTACATTGACTTATAGAGACTAACTCCTGTATTGTGTCCAAGTTGTAACCTCATGGATTGTCACGTTTATGCGCCCAGAATGGTTTCATATAGCAGTCGGGGTGTCCGTCCGTCAGTCCATCCGTCTGTCCATATGTCCGTCCGTCCGACATTCAAGAACTGGAGTTTTTTTTCTCAACGCGTCTCTACAATAACCGTTTTCCTGACGTTTTTGCTTAACGCTAGCATATATTTACCTCAGTCTTTGTTTGTGATTCTTGCTACATGGCTTACAGATCAAGTGTGAGTTCCGTTCCGGTCCATTGATTTTTGACGAAGTAACGAGCCTTGGACTAAGGAAATTTCTTTAAAATAATACTTCCCAGGTTTTGTTTTCCAAAACGCGTTCAGATATCTTATGTTTGGTGTGTGAATCTACCTACATGACAAACAGATCAAGTTCGAGTTTCTTTTCGGCCCGTTCATTTTTTACAAAGTGACGGACTCTGGATTTAACGATTTTCTCAAACATAACACTTTTCCGGGTTTGTTTGCGAAACGCTTTCATATATTTACCTGATTTTTGGTGCGTGAGTCTACCTACATGACTGTAAGATCAAGTTTGAGTGTTTTGTGTACGTATACTGAGTTTTGAGACAAAAGTGGAACACATACCTTGTTTATTTTATTGACTGTGCTGTTGATGTGTTTGTAATTACGTATTCAACTGAGTTTGTGTAAAGCATGACATTAGTACTAACCTGTCTTTTATTGATATTGGTATATCCGTTTATATAAGTACAGTATTGTTTAAAGATATATTACATCAAATTGAAATTTAATCAAGTAAAAGGTATGTTCTCAGTTGGCGGAATGAAACGTGAAGTAAAGACTAACATGATGGAATAACGTTATGCTCAAATACATTCTTGCGTAGCTTTTCTGCAAAAAAAAAGTAAAAAAAGATGAATATGTATCTAAAAATGCTGCTAAAGATATGATGCTCTTGTAAAATTTGTAAAGTCATGCCATACAAAAATCCCGCGCTCTGTTTGAAATCCCATTACGTCATTAACAAAAGACACTTCCCTTCATCGCTACATTTTTAACGTACCAAATAATCAAAAGCAATTAAGACTTATACGAATGTATATAATCCATCCTGAAGAAATTGAGAATTAAAGGAATCTATCCGCTATATGTCGGATATTCAATTAAATATAAACTTACCTTAACGAACATGCGAAAACCACTGAAATGTTTTTTTTTTGCTAGGAATAAATAATTTACTATTTGATAGAACATCGTATTTTTAACATACATTGCTAGTTTAAACATGATGAAATACAAACTACTACATTCAGACAGTAAATTAAAAAAAAGTAATTTTCATGTACTTACTCGCAATTCAATACCAAACTTGTTAGGCTAAAATACAGTCGCTGTCCAAAACCAATGAGTATGCAATTGTTAGTGTCAATTGATCGTTTAAATTAGAAACCATATAAAACAAGCATTTATTTTGTATTAACTTGGACATATTTACATCGGCGTTTAAGAACATCATTATAAAATGTCGATGCGATATCCCAGTAGTTAAAACAACTCGTTAAGGTAACTTTCTATATGGAAAATAAACTGCCATATTCAGTGTAGAAGATATCGAATACTATAACACATATCGCGGTATAAGAATCATTGTTCTAGCAAATGTTAGTCAGTGCACAATTACGTTCATTGAAATCCTTTACTCGGAAACATCCCTAGCGTATCGAAACAATTGTAAAACATAAATTCCCATAGGGCTCCCATGAACTTATACATCCTTTTGTGGGAGACCCACAACACAGACACCAAAGTCATCCCTCCCGACATATAGACTGACCTCAACCCTACTGTGAACAACAGAAAGATACCAGTCTATCGTATGCAAGTCTAGAAATGCAGTATCGATAAATGATAAGCACGACCCATATAAGTAAATTTCCATAGGGTCAACACTTTGATAATACATACTGTATATACATAATGAATGTATTATGTAACGTTACCATTTAGCCCAATCCATGCCGAATGCCATGTTCACAACAGTACAAAAACAGACCAGCACGACGCGCCGCACAGCCAGAACCCACAGGCACACCAATAAACAACTCAACCATCCAAAATATTACCTGCTTAGACAAGCCGCTTAGAACTAAAATCAATCTTTAAACATCACACCACTGCAAACGCATGCTCAATAATCGAAGCAAGTTTGTTTCCCTTCAGACCGAGTGGCTATGTTGCATACAATCTAGGAAAATCATTTGCACAGACTAGGTACACCCTACAATCCCTCACCGACAAAAACAAACCAATGCTGCATAAAACTAGCCTAACGTTTTATATAAAGATTATTTTGCAAGCATTGTAGTTTGGAATATGATCTCCAACAGCAACAAGTCCAGCAGTAAACAAAATTGAACTACGTTTTTGCGGAACTGACACAAAACAACTCTGGCACAGATTTTCAAAGCCAATGAATCAATGTAATTTTCATATAAATATTATGTATTTTAACATCCAATTTGCTATACCCATCAACATGTTCGAAAACCACTCGATAAACGTCCACCCTGCACCCGAAACAGGCAGCAACCTCTGACAGCTCCCCGGAAACAGTTTTACCGTCGTACTATAATACTACAATCTGGCTGCTTTACCTGCGGTAACCACAACGAATTAAAACTGAAGGTCTCAAAGCAACGCACAAGAAGAATCTCAATTAAATTTAGATTCCGGTGGTAAAGCAATATGATTATTGTTATAAAAGTAAACTCCGTCAACGGCGATAAGCAAAACGTTATTTTCCCAACCGCAACGCGGCGAAACACCAGTACCTCCATTTCTGCATCACATTTTGCAACATTCTGACGAATTTTCATTAAGACAGTTTCATTAAGGTGGCCTCTTAAGTGCATACAGGTTTTTTTCAAGATTTGACCTGGTGACTTAGTTGTGAGACGCACTTTACAAAGATTCAAACTTGGCCTAGGTTTTGTCAAAACACTATGACCAAGTTCATCAAGCTTGAGCCATACAGTTACGCTAGAGTGCTAAGATTTGATCTGGATGGCGTTTTTCAGACGCACGAGACCCAGATTCGAACTAGGCCTAGATATTTTCAAGATGAACATTCATCAAGAATCATAGTCGTAAATGTCGCTTCAAGAGTGGTAACACGGTTTTTCCTAGATTTCACCTGGTGATCTAGTTTTTGACATCAAGTACATGACCAAGAATCAAACTGTCTTAAATATTGTACAGTTAAATATCCTAGGTTTCATCAAGTTCAGCCATGAATGTGGCCTCTAGAGTTTTTCTTAAATTTGAGTCGGTGACCTAGTTTTTAAACGCACTCAACCTAATTTTGAACACAGTCTCTGACAAGGTTTTATCAATATTGGATGATAGATGTGTCTTTTAGAGAGCTTATGAATTATCAGTTTACGACGAACACCGCATGCCGCACATACGGTTATCACAAAAGCTCAACTTGAGCCCATCGAGCTAATGTGAGGTAAACATATTTTACCTTGTGGTTTCAGAGATTTTCAAAGAAATTGTGAAATATTAGTCGATATCAAGCGATCAACACCCCAGACGTTGTCGGTTTTAACCCCAGGAGCATGATTTGACCAAACTTTACATTATTTACCATATATATTTAAGCTATCGGACTTGTGGTTTCAGAGTTTGTTATACGTTATTTACTCTACAAGTAACCATTGGGACGTTGTCAGTTTTTAACTCAGGGGAATGATTTTAACAAACTAAGTAGAGGACTACTATGCAGTGTTACACACCAAATATTACAGAGAAGAAACGTATGGTAGAGCGCTGGACTTCAAACCGAGGATTGTGGGTTTGATCCCCGCCCAGTCAACATAACTTGTGCTGTGATTGGTAATGACATCCCTTCCACGGCGGTTCTCCGTCTACCTCTGATTCAGTAGGGCAGTTGTCAGTTACTCGCATAAATATGTGCACTTAGTATTGGTTAATCAGCTTAAAAAGGAAAATTGTGAGTTGGTTATCTGACCGCCGGGATATGACTGAAAAATTGTTAAAAAAGGCGCACAAAACTACAACTAAAAAACAAATATGTCTATACAAATCATGTTGCCCCTGGGGCGTGGCCACTTTGAACCCTACGGCAATTGTTTTAACAAACTACGTAGAGTACCACTATACGATGTTTCACACTAAATATTAAGAGCCCCTTCTTGCGGTTTCAGATTTTTTCAAAGTTTTTATTTTTACGTACTATTAAGTTTACGTAAATGTACCCCGGGTACGGAAAATATACTAACACGTACCCGGCCAATTGAGACTGTACCCCGAGTTGTATTCCCGCCCAAAATCCGATGTCGCCACATTCTCTTTGAACAAAACCTATCTCAACATGTTTTTAGTAGGAATTTCGATTATGAAAAGCCAGTTTAAGAATATTTGCATAAATATGAACGACAACGACCAATTTAGCGTTAGAATTCCCGTGTACGTTTCAGTGCAGTTTCCCTACCTTTAGTTAAGTACAATATCACACCCACCCATGAATCACCTGTAGACTCAGGTTCTGTGGTGGTTGTGCATTGCTGACCGACATTCATCATCAGCATGGAGTCCCTCCGTCGTCAATGTTTCGCCCCTGAACATCTCGGGAGGGTGGGGCCACCGTAGCTTCGGTGTGAATGCCGATAGCTCTACTTCTTCCAAGTTGCATCCTCTCGCCTCAGCCACAACCAACTGGATGACCGCTCTGCAGCTTGGCTTAGTTTCCGGATAGTCCGCCGTCTATCCCTGCCAGAAGACCCGACAGGTGACATCAGTGGACACACGGATAGTAAACAGACCCCTCTATCGCCTACTTCTATGGGGAACAGCCAAGTACGCAAGCCTCTTTGATTGCAAGCTTCTAGCAGCTCTGTTTACTTTAACTTTTTCTTCTCGTAGGCCTCCTTGCATCTGGTTTCCCAAGGTACGGTCAACTCGATCACGACGAGTCTTTCCCCGCCTCTGACCACAGCACGATGTCGGGTCTGAGGTTTGTTTGCACGATACTTGGGAAGACCAGCTTGTTGTCAAGGAAAACCTTCAATTTTTATCCAGTTGCGCCGTTGAGGCGTTCATATAAGTATACTTAAAAGGTACCCGGGGTACATTTAAGTAGTATCAGAGCCGACAATGACCAATCAATCGCTTATAACCAACAAAACATCATCAAAGAGACAGTTTTATTGGACAAATGAGTATAGAAATCTAAATAAAGTGCATATATTAATCAAGAAGAGCATTTACTATCTACAGTAAAAGTACACAATAAAAAAAGTAGATACAATTATAAGCATTACCAAGAGCTGTGTTTGTGAAACTCATGCTCCCTACTGTACCTTGAAGACGCACAGGATCTCTATTTTGAATATATCAATATCTGGCGTTTCGGAAAAAAGTCCGGAAAACTGTTATAGAAGAGACAATTACTAAGTTCAAGGCCCATAACTAAACCAACAAGAGTTCCGCGGTCGGAGACATATATGCCCCCCCAANAAGGCCTAGATTTTCACACATATTGTGACAGTGACCTTCACCTTGTGACCCCAATTTCAATAGGGGTCATATACTGTCTAATGCCAATGAACATGTGAAGTACCAAGTCAATTGGTCATTTGGTTGACGAGTTATTGATCGGACACGATTTTCACACTTTTTGTGACAGTTACCTTGACCTTTGATCTTGTGACCCCAATTTCAATAGGGGTCATCTACTGTCCAAGTCCAATGCACATGATAAGAATCAAGCCAATGGGTCAATTCGTTGACAAGTAATGGATCAGAACGATTTGCACACATTTTGCGACAGTGACCTTGACCTTTGACCTAGTGACCCAAATTTCAATAGGGGTCATCTACTGTCCAAGGCCAATGCACATCAAGTATCAAGCCAATCGGTCAATCCATTCACAAGTTATTGATCGGAAACGAACGCCAGACGTACGGACGGACATTGCGACTGCTATATGACACCCTACCGGGGGCATAAACACAAAATTTACAGCAAACATATAATGGTTGAAGACAAAGACAATAAAGCACATACATACATAACACTTAAATACCAAATAGGTCTGAATTATATTATACAATAGCTAGTAGTAGGATTAAGCTTGTCCAACTAAAATATGTCATGTTTGCAATAAAACTGCATGTAAATAAACAATTTACATATAATTTCATTTTGAATTCATTTGCTTAATTAAAATTAACTAAACATATACAAAATAACTTAAATTTACTTACAGATTTGAAAACAAAAACTTGGGACAAATTATTCACACCAAATTTGATTTCAAAAAGCTTTATCATGAAAATAAGCTTAATAAAAAGATTCTGCCAGGGACCTATACAAACAAATATAGGTCACTGATTCTGCTATGATACAATGCACACTCTGTCAATGACCATACTATTGCCAAACAAATATGAAGTTGAATAACTTGCATATTTAAAAAGTTCAAAAAGGGGCACAATTCTGCTAAATTTATGGCCACAGTTGAGAATGTATTAACATATGACCCTTGAAACATGTCTGTAATTTAAGCTTAATATACATAGTACTAACAAAGATATAAGCTTACACATAACAGAAGATGAAGCCAATAATTATACAGGCAAGTACTGGAGAAGTCACAAATTGCATCATTAGACAATAGCAACACTAGTTTGTGAAAATTGAAAAACAAAAAAAAAAACAATCACACAGAATGTTTGCAGCTAACTCTGAAATTTCAGGCACAAATAGAAGAAAACTTAAATAGTGTGTCAATACAAAGTTAAGTTAACTGATCATTTATATATGCCCTGGTGATCTAGTTTTTGGATGCATGCGACTAAGATTCAACCTTGGCTTAGGTATTGATACAATAAACATTATAAGTTTCGTAAAGATTTAAGCTTAAATGTTGCCTCTAGAGTGGTTACACAGTTTTTCTTATAGAAGACCTTGTGACCTAGTGTTTGGATGCACATGACCTAGATTCAATCTCAGCCTAGATAATGTCAAGATGAATTTAAAATGTGGCTTATAGAGTTGTAACAAGCTTTTTAAGAATGACCTGGTGACCTTGGTTTTGAACATCAACCACCTAGATTCCATCTGGGAATAACTGATGTCAAGACAAACAATCTGAACAATTTTTATTAAGGTTGCTGATAAAAAATATTGCTTCTCGAGTTGTAATAAGCTTAAAGTTGACAACACAGAACGCTGAAATAGCTCACCATAAGCACTATGTGCCCAAGTGATCTAAAAAGAAAAAGATGTGAGCAAATTTTGATGATTTTTGGCTACTAGTAGGGTAATACGGGAAAAAAACAAGAGGGCTATGATGACCATTAAAATAACGCCAATATGAGTTCAAGGTACACCAAAAATCAAATACATGACCTGGTGACCAAGTTTTAGACCCTTCTTGACTTCAAGTTGGCCTTTGAGAAATTCCATGGTAAAAAATTGAGCTCCGCAATTGTGTGTACATCTTTTTCAATATACTTTTGCAAAAGCACCCAATCAAAATTACCACTAGGGCAACACCAATCACTGCAGCAACAATATACCAAAGTACCTTTCCCAGCATATTGTTTCCATGGTCATCATGTGGATAAGGCTGAACTAGAAATGTAGAACACACAGAGTCGTTACCCCCCGTGGCATTGGCACAAATTATCTTGTTACCAGGAGACACATTGTATTCGGTGACAAAGCAATCTGAGCCGTTTACATGGACATGATATTTGTTTTCAAATCCTTTCTCTACCGACCCTGTACCTAATCTTTCGAAAAAGTTACATGAGCCAAACATAACATTTTCTTTGTTATAAAGGCCGTAATCTTTTCCAAGAGTCAGCTGCAAACATTCAGTGTGATTGCTTCCAGCAGCGACCTTATGCTCACTCTGGATAGCTGTGCAAGAATGAGCAACAGGCAGTTTACTCAACACTAACAGAACAACAAAAACCCAGGGAAATTTGCAAAAGAAAAGCCAACGAATTTGTGCAAATATTTGCAACAAGCGCAGTATTTCCATGGGTATGTAGTAACCTGCAGACCTTTGTTTCAAGCGCTTGTGTTGCTTTCCAAGGCTCGGCACTGTCATCCTCAGGGGCTCCTGGCCAGAATCTTTGACTTCACTTTTCCCAGAATGCATAGCACCTGAAAATATATACAAAGTTAATCCCTTTAGAATGTTTACATGAAAATTATTATTAAAATGCATAAAAACATACAATACGCTTGGTGCAGTCCTTCCCAAATACTGTCGGTCCTCGGATTTTTCCGATAATAAATTAGAAAAGCCGGAAATGATTATAATATTGCAGGACCTCGTGTCCGATAATACAATTATGGCGGAATTTTGAATTCCAAAAGCTATTTTGAGAAAAGTATCAATGCAAAAGCTACATTATACTGAATTATCAATGAATACTCCGATAATGTAAAACATGTTTTCATTGGTTTCATTTCTTGAATGACGTAAGTGTATATAGGGTATACGGAAGAGTTTTGCTTCGTCATCAAAGCGAATAACACACTACGTCATAACTATACGAGTAAATTCCGCAAAGGGAGAGAATCAAAATTGACAACCACTTGCGTTTTAGTTCCCGTTTTGTCCGATTAATTCATAAGCGAGCAGGGCATAAACAAAGGTCATTGTGACCTTCCTGCGAACTGTCAACATCAACACAGAAGTTAAAAGGAAAACATCTGACTCTAATGTTAATTTTATTGATATACATGTGTAGATTGAATATGTGATATAATTATTATAGTAATATAAAAAATTATGGTTAAAAAATCTAATTTTTGTCTTTCTTCTACATGTTTCTTTTTTGGGCCGGAAATGATCAGTCCAGGCCGGCAAAGGTTGCATGATTATCGGACCTCCTGGCCAGCATCAAATTATAATTTTGGGAAGGACTGGCTTGGTGATTGAAATTAAGCATCATATTCATACCATTATAGTTTGCCAATATTAACTCATACATTAAATACTTAATTGAACTTTTTCCTGTATTGTTTCGCAATTTTTATTATGATTAACAGTATATTTTATGGACAAGAAACATGGCAACAACACAAAACCGGGTTTTCAATTTTTTAGTTATTATATTAGTGAAAATAATTGTGTAATCCCTACCTGTCTGCATGTACACTACCAAGACACAAACTTTCAAAACAATACCCCAAAGCTATTGAGCAGATTTTTTTCACCCTATTTATTGAAACAAGTGACCTTTATCTTTACCCAACAAGTCCCAAATGGAATCACAAGCAACATATACATGTTAGCTACCTACACAAAACAATTTAGTAACAATATCATATCACCATTCATATTGAAATAATCATTCATATCTTTTTCCTTTTTTTTTAATGTTTAGTAATGGTAACCTTGACCTAAAGGGACTAACCAAACAAGAAACCGTAGGAGACGGGTGATGCTCCCCAAAGGTTTTTTTGTCACAAGAAACGATTTTCCCACTTACTGTGATAGTGACCTTGACCTTTAACCTAGTGACCCCAATTTCAATAGGGTCATCTACTGTCCAAGGCCAATGCACATGGGAAGTATCAAGCCAATTTGTAAAATTTCAAAGGGCCATAACTCTGTGAAAAATCATCCGACCAGAACCGGCTGATAATATGCCCATCTCCTGTTGGTAGTGAAGCTTCCCATAAAGTTTCATTGAATTCCTGTAATACTATTTAGTTGCAGAGAAATAGCTCAGACAAGAATTGCACTATATGTATAATGGAAAATTTCAAAGGGCCATAACTCTGTGAAAAATCATCCGACCAGAACCGGCTGATAATATGCACATCTCCTCTTGGTAGTGAAGCTTCCCATAAAGTTTCATTGAATTCCAGTCATTAGTTGCTAAGAAATAGCCCGGACAAGAATTGCACTATATGTACAGTTAATGGAAAATTTCAAAGGGCCATAACTCTGTGAAAAATCATCCGACCAGAACCCGCTGAT
>VMBQ01001705.1:69857-103823 GCA_007657795.1 Dreissena rostriformis
GAATGAGCCTGTAACAAATCAGCAAGCGTGAATGTGCCTGTAACAAATCAACAAGTGTGAATATGCCTGTTACAAATCAGCAAGTCATAAATGTGCCTGTAACAAATCAACAAGTCATGAATGTGCCTGTAACAAATCAACTAGTCATGAATGTGCCTGTAACAAATCAGCAAGTCATGAATGTGCCTGTAACAGGCCAGCAAGTGTGAATGTGCCTGTTACAAACCAGCAGGTGTAAATGTGCCTGTAACAAATAAACAAGTCATGAATGTGCCTGTAACAAAGCAACTAGTCATGAATGTGCCTGTAACAAATCAGCAAGTGTAAATGTGCCTGTAACAAACCAGCAAGTGTAAAGGTGCCTGTAACAAATCAACAAGTCATGAATGTGCCTGTAACAAACCAACATTGAACAAGTCATGAATGTGCCTGTAACAAATCAACTAGTCATGAATGTGCCTGTAACAAATCAGCAAGTGTAAATGTGCCTATAACAAATCAACAAGTCATGAATGTGTCTGTAACAAATAAACTAGTCATGAATGTGCCTATAACAAGTCAACTAGTCATGAATGTGCCTGTAACAAATCAGCAAGTCATGGATGTGCCTGTAACAAATCAACAAGTCATGAATGTGCCTGCAACAAATCAGCAAGTATGAATGTGCCTGTAACAAACCAGCAAGTGTAAATGTGTCTGTAACAAACCAGCAAGTGTAAATGTTCCTGTAACAAATCAACAAGTCATGAATGTGCCTGTAACAAATCAACTAGTCATGAATTTGCCTGTAACAAATCAGCAAGTGGGAATGTGCCTGTAACAAATCAGCAAGTCATGAATGTGCCTGTAACAAATCAGCAAGCATGAATGTGCCTGTAACAAACCAGCAAGTCATGAATGTGTCTGTAACAAACCAGCAAGTCATGAATGTGTCTGTAACAAACCAGCAAGTATGAATGTGCCTGTAACAAACCAGCTAGTCATGAATGTGTCTGTAACAAACCAGCAAGTCATGAATGTGTCTTTTACAAATCAGCAAGTATGAATGTGTCTGTAACAAACCAGCAAGTATGAATGTGTCTGTAACAAACCAGCAAGTCAACATGTAATGACTGTGCTTGTAACAAACCAGCAAGTGTGAATGTGCCTGTATCAAACCAGTAAGTCATTAATGCGTCTGTAACACATCAGCAAGTCATGAAGGTGCCTATAACAAATCAGCAAGTGTGATGTGGCTGTAACAAATCAGCAAGTCATGAATGTGCCTGTAACAAATCAGCAAGTTTGATGTGCCTGTAACAAATCAGCAATTGTGAATGTGCCTGTATCAAACCAGCAAGTGTGAATGTGCCTGTAACAAACCAGCGAGTGTGAATGTGCCTGTAACAAACCAGCAAGTCATGAATGTGTCTGTAACAAACCAGCAAGTGTGAATGTGCCTGAAACAAATCAGCAAGTCATCAAAGTGCCTTTAACACATCAGCAAGTCATGAAAGTGCCTGTAACAAATCAGCAAGTCATGAAAGTGTAACAAATTTAAAGATATCATTTTCTTAGTTTGAACAGAGTGAATCAGAGGAAAATTAATTTCCCTTCAAAAAGATAAGTCACCACGAGAGGGCATTGTAGAAAGGCTTATGTGGGTGAACGCACGAGGAATTGTCATTCAGCTCGGCGTTACTGACCGGTTAATACACATTAATTTTCCTAAATTTTAGGTAAAGGGCTATGAATTACAAGTTTTCTTCTGAATATATTGATGATTACAATGTTGCATAATGGTAAAGAACATCAAATGTATATAATTATGTCTCTTTGTGTGATGTATAAACGCATTACGAATTGCATTGTGTAAACCGGTAGTACACAGGCTTATCCAAAATACAAGCTGTATTTCTCATATGTGTTGTTTTCATTTGAGAGAAGATGTTCGGGTTAGACGGAAGTAATGAAGGTGCCTGTAACAAAACAGCAAGTCATGAAAGTGCCTGTAACAAATCAGCAAGTCATGAATGTGCCTGTAACAAATCAGCAAGTCATGAATTTGCCTGTAAAAAAATAACATGTAATGAATGTACGTGTAACAAATTAAAAGGTAATGACTGTACCTGTAACAGACCAGCAAGTATGAATGAGCCTGTAACAAACCACCAAGTCAAACAGGAGTAAGTGATTCAGAAAAAACTGTTAAAGTTGCACTGTAACACCATTTTCTTGTACACAAGCATGTGTTTTTCTGTCGTTGTTTTAAAACCACTTACCTGACTCTTAATGTTGGAAGAAAAACACATCTGACAAAGATTAACAACTTTTCTCATGTTTATTGTGAGTGAACAATGAAATGAGAAACACTATATTTAATTTTTTAACTAAAAATGCTGATATTATCACATTCACTTAAGTTTCACAAAATGGTTCATTCACAAGTTCTGACAGGTGCTTGTTGTTACAAGCCAGGGCAGTGGATCATGTAAGAAATACCTGGTTGAAGGAAGAAGCCCTGAGGAAGCCCGGGCATGTGTACTGCGATGCTATTCTGGGTGGGCTGGTGTTTGCTGGTCACCACCGGGCTCGAACTCACAACTGGCTGGGACTGCACTGCAACTGTGTGGTGAAATATATAGGCACAGTAAGCAACAGCACATATTCCACATATCAGCATTCATCAACAGTTGATCCAACAGTAAAATACATGCAAAACCATGGCGTTCTAATGTATAACATATTTGACATTGAAAAATTGGACAAGTTAATAGGCATGTGATAAACTAGGCCCACCTCCTGCAAGAGACTCCAAGTTACCCCCCACTCCCCACTGCGATTTATCAAGACAAGTTTAACAAACAAAAATCGAAAAATGTCCGTCACAATTTTTTTTTCAAAATCAGAAATTAGCATATTTAAGTGTTGACAAAATGGAATTTTTGTTAACTACGAAATTTAATGCTGAAGAAAACAAGAAACTGTCGGAGACGGGTGATGCTCCCCAAAGTTTTTTTTTGTCACAATATTGCACTATATATTCAGATAAAAGGAAACGTCTTGAGGGGCATAACTTTGGACAAAATAATACGATGGATGGTTTAGCAACTTAAAAATTTAAAAGGGCCATAACTCTCTAAATAAATCATCTAACCAGAACCCACTTATAACATGCGCATCTCCTCAAGGTAGTTAAGCTTCCAATAAAGCTTCATTGAATTCTAGTCAGTAGTTGGGGAGAAATAGCCCGGACAAGAATTGCACTATATGTACAGTTGTTAGAAAATTTCAAAGGGCCATAACTCTGTGAAAAATCATTTGACCCTAACTGGCTGATAATATGCACATCTCCTGTTGGTAGTGAAGCTTCCCATTAAGTTTCATGAAATTCCCGTAATAAGTTGCTGAGAAATAGCTCGGACAAGAATTTGCACTATATGTACAATGGAAAATTTCAATGGGCCATAACTCTGTGAAAAATCATCCGACCATAACCGGCTGATAATATGCACATCTCCTGTTGGTAGTGAAGCTTCCCATAAAGTTTCATTGAATTACGGTCATTAGTTGCTGAGAAATAGCCCGGACAAGAATTGCACTATATGTACAGTTAATGGAAAATTTCAAAGGGCCATAACTCTGTGAAAAATCATCCCACCAGAACCCGCTGATAATATGCACATCTCCTCTTGGTAGTGAAGCTTCCTATAAACTTTCATTGAATTCCGGTCATTAGTTGCTGAGAAATAGCCCGGACAAAAATTGTGCACAGACGGACACACGCACGGACAGATGAAGCGGGGAGTATATGCTCCCCCCAAAATGTTTGGGGGGAGCATAATAAACGGTTTGACAGTACACTGTTTTTGGTGGCTCTGCTAGGACTTGACACCCGAGCTGGTGGGTATGGTCAGTATTATCATCTGGGCATCATTAGTACATACCCTGTGTCTGGTGGCCCTGGTGGGAGGTAACCCCCTGGGGAGTGGATGTGGTCATATAAACCTGGGCCTCGCTAGTCCCCGAGGATGTTATGGAGTACAGGGGCTTGCCACTCGCTGTCTCAAACATGATCTGCAATGATAACAAGAATTATGTTGTTCAAGTTGTTCAGACTTAAAACAATTAAGAGGAGAGTGATGGCCCAAAAGCTAAATTTTGAGCAGAATGGCAGGGGGCACCCTTCTATTTTTATGTCCCACCCCTTTAAAATATTTTGCCGCCCTTCCATTTTTAATGCCCAGCCCTATCACCAACATAACCTTTTTTTACCAAATTTTGACTTTCCATTTAGACATCTTAGGCAGCTTTTGACTTTTTCCGGGTTTTTTGGGCCCGATTTTATAGCTGAAAAACGGCTATAATTCCCAATCCCAAAAAGTATACTTTTCCCCATAAATGTGCTAAAAAAAATCCCAATTTCCCCCCATTTTATTTTTATTTATTTTTTATAGAAAGAAGTGTCTAATAATGATTATTTTATCTCAATTTTATTTCAATTGCATCTAAGAAAGTATATAATAATGATATATAGGATTTTGTTCTTTTAATTTGAATTATTATAAAGAGTAATATCAAATTATTTTTTCCAAAATCAGTGGACTTTTTGCATGAAACAGAAGGCTACTGAATTTATTTTCCCAATCTCTTGAAAATGCCAATAAAATTCCAAATTCCAAAGCCATGGGCTATCATCCCAAAAAGGGGAAAACAAATCTGTCTTTTTTATAACCATCACAAAATATGATCAAATCAGAAAACTAAGACAAGTCCCAAATGAATATTTGCCTCAAACAATTCTAGACTCCACTGTTACTATAACTTCATGCAAACATATATGTGGATACCAATGGAGATCAAAAAAGTATGAAGATACAATGCAGTTCACAACAAGGCTTGTCACCATAGGATGACATATGCCCCCTTTTTCCACATTTTTCTAAACCTTAACGCAAAGTGTTTGACAGAATTTCAGACGGACGGACGGACGGACGGATCACTATATGCCCACCTTCGGGGGCATAAAAAATAGTTGCTTCCATGTTCAAACAATTACGACAATACAAATCTATTAATTGGAACAGACTAAGATACTTAAGAAGGCAAATAAAAAAATGACTGCTGTGTAGGTATATATAAAGAGAACCACACAAATTGAAGCTTGGATGATTAAACAGTGACTTAAATCTGAAAAAAAGGGTTACATAAGACATTTATGATTGGAGTTTTGTTGATATGTGTTAAAAAAATTAAATAACCTAATGAAGTGAATTCAAAACAGATTACCCTATTAAAACATGTACCGGTATTTAAAATGTGAATCATAACAGCTTTAGACATAAAAATAATGATATCGAACATTCTACTCAGCAAATAAATATTTCTTTCTGCTCCAACAATTCTTATGGATGCATTCAACATCCTACACAAAACGTGCCATTGTGCTACAAGGCATGGGGAAACATTTCTCTATTGCTCATAAAAACAGATTTTCCATAACAGCCTGAGCTGTATTTGCATCCCACACATACATGTATCTGAGATAGCAAACCAGCTCCCAGATGCATGGAACTGATAAGCAAGAGACTTTCTCTTCTGTATTTGCAAACACTCCAAATATATTCATAGACTGGTCACATCATCTATAAATGTAATTATCTATTTAACACTTAGATATATGGCAAGCGAAATGCACATTAAGTCTTAAACCACGATTTAACAGTTAACTATATAGTTAAGAGACTTTGAACCCAGATTCAAAGTGCCGTTTGCACATTAATTCTTAAACCCGGGTTCAAAACTTTGAACCGCGGTTCAAAGTCTCTTAACCCTATAGTTAAGAAACGACCAATGAAATCGTTACATTTGCCTTCTAATTGTGGTTTAAG
This sequence comes from Dreissena rostriformis, assembly GCA_007657795.1. Lineage (NCBI taxonomy): Eukaryota > Metazoa > Mollusca > Bivalvia > Myida > Dreissenidae > Dreissena > Dreissena rostriformis. The sequence continues at coordinate 75,728 of VMBQ01001705.1, forward strand.
CTCTGCTGATTGGTTGTCTCTCTGAATTATGTAGATAAGAGATTTGTATCTTTTTTTAGACACACTTTGAACCGCGGTTAAAACTCTTGTACTCGGGTTTAAGGAATAAATGTGCAAACGGCACTTTGAACTCGGGTTCAAAGTCTCTTAACCCTATAGTTAACAGTTAAATAACAAGCAAATTCGTTGAATTGATATCCCCCGCCAAACTATAGCTTTGTCACAGAAAAAAGCATTTTTTCAAGATACAAAGGGCCATAACTCCATTATAAACAGATGGTGTACAATGCCATTTGGCTTGCATCATCCTCTTATCCATATATATACACATACCAAGTTTCAATGAAATCCGCCAAATCACTTCCAAGATATGGCTCCGGACACAAAAGTGCCTATAGTAAAAAGCATTTTTTCAAGATACAAAGGGCCATTACTCCGTTATTAACAGATGGTGTACAATGCCATTTGGCGTGCATCATCGTCTTATCCATATATATACTCATACCAAGTTTCAATGAAATCCCCCAAAGCACTTCCAAGATATGGCTCCGGACACAAAAGTGCCGGACGAACGGATGGACAACGCCAAAACAATATCCATCGGCCTTTAGCGGGGGATAATTAATGTGCATTCCGCGCTTCTTAACCCCAGTATAAGACTTTTAACCGCAGTTAAAGACTTTGAATCGCAGTTCAAACTCTCTTAACCCTATAGTTAAGAGAGGAAGAATGAAATCAAGACAATTAATGTGCATTCCGCGCTTGTTAACTCCAGTTTAAGACTTTGAACCGTAGTTCAAAGTCTATATAAGAGATGTTTTTTCCGACTTTGAACTGCGGTTTAAACTCTTGAACTCGGGTTTAAGGAATTAATGTGCAAATGGAACTTTGAACTCGGGTTCAAAGTTTCTTAAACTATATAAGTAAGTGTTAAATAATTAATGTGCATTTTGCACCTCTTAACCGCAGTTTAAGACTTTGAACCTTAGTTCATAATCTCTTAACCCTATAGTTAAGAGATGACCAATGAAGTCGCAGCATTTACCTTCTAATTGTGGTTTAAGCTCCGCTAATTGGTTGTCTCAGATAACAGATTTGTATCAAAGTCTTGAACCAGGGTTTAAGGAATTAATGTGCAAACGGCACTTTAAACCCGGGTTCAAAGTCTCTTAACTATATAGTTAAATGTTAAGACTTAATTGCATTAATGCATTTCGCTTGCCATATAGATAAGCATTTCCACGCGTTTGTACTCCTTGGAAAATCATATTAATTTAAACACCTTTCTTAAAAGATTTAAAGGCTTCACTTCCAACTCTGAGCAGCAAACAGCATAAAACCTGAACAGACTGCAATCTACTCGCAGGCTGTTATGGTTTTATGCTGGTTGCATATAGCCATTTTCACTTTGCTTTTGAGTGGGAAAGGGAACACCAGTTTTCAAGGCAATTCAAACATACCACACACTGCATAATTTCTTACAAAACTAAGGGTTCCCTCTCCCTATTACAAAATAATCCAAGAGCTGCAAAAAATAAATGACTCTGTAGGGCTACATTTTAAAGCACTTTCTTTAAAAGAGACGATTAAATTGCCTAAATATAAATGGTAATTTAGATTTCTAACTTTGAGCAGTAAATATGGCTCAAGAAGAATTTAACTGGATCGATAACCAAGACAAAACCTACAAGTTGAAGCACTTTCACAAGCAAAGAATATAGAGCACTTTCACAAGCAAAGAATATTTAATGTAAGAGCATAATACTAGACAAAGTATTGCAAGTAAATGTCAGTGTGATGGTGCCAGTCTATGTGAGTTGCTATCCAGGTAAGGGCAGTCAGCCAAATACAGATTACTGCTTTTTTTGCTAACATCTCAAGCCTGCCTACCTGGGCAGAAGCAAGCATACCTGACTAAGAGAAGAACACTCAGTTAATAAGTAACAGAACATTTTAGTAAAACAAGAAGGAAAATAAAACTTATTACAATTAATACAATATATCCATCTGTCATTGTTAGTCCAGGTATGTCACAATATGAGTAGTTAAGCAATACATCAATTGAAATATTAGTCACCTTTGTTGCCACAAAATACTTTTAAGCTTATCCTTGTACAGCAAAGTAACAAATTTCAAGTATATGAGCACACACTGAAACAAAGGCCATAAAACTACAGACTAAACTATTTGTTTTAAAATTTGGTCAATATTCCATTAAAAGACATCTCTATTAAGTCAGACTGACCAATAAATGACACTGAACCATGTGCATAAAGTGTAGTTCAAGATTAGCCTTTGCAGTCTGCGCAGGCTAATCAGGGACGACACGTTCCACTTTTATGGTATTTTTCCTTTAAAGAAAGTCTTCATTGCCAAAATGTAGTTTAGGCGAAAAGTGTCATCCCTTATTAGCCTGTGCAAACTGCACAACCTTATATGGGACGGCACTACGCACATACATTAAACCCCATTTTCCCAGAGCAAGGCTGAACATATTTCAGATAGTAAGCCTAATAAGTTACTTCAGTAGCTATGGCATCCAAAACTGCCAACATTCCATAGAGGTGAGTTCCCCCATAGGCCTGTCTGCCATAACCACTCCAGTATGGTGCTACCTATGAATCTTGGCTTATCTCACACAAGTTGGAAGCATTTTCTCCAAAACTGTCTGGGCCAGGCATGCAATACCAGGCTATGCGGGAAACATACATGGCATATTTACTGGGTTTGAAATTTCCCCCAATGATACTACATTTGTGTTGCTGTTTTAGTAATTTTCCAGAGCTGGGGAAATTTCCAGGTAATAATAGTAATTGAAAACGTTCTTCATTATTTTCAACACTTTGATTTATTAAAAAAGATTTTCAATACCAGTAGATCTCTCAATAAAGTTTTAAATAATAGGTTATATGGTATTCAATTGTTAATGATAAACAAGTTTAATTTTGGGCAATAATTCAATAGTTATTTGTTTTTAATAAATTCTTATTGATCAACACCTAATTTGTGTCTATTAAATTTTGATTATTTATATCCACATATTTATTTATATATGATGTATGTTTATTGTATATAACAATTTAAATCCAAAGAAGGATTCTTAATTCTAATTAGAAATGTGTCCTTATATGTTTAAAAATTCAGTTTAAAATGTATATTATTGAGGGTTGAGCTTGAAACTTTTGCATCCACCTCAAATTTTTATATATATGATACACTGGTTTTGCTTGCAAGCCTCGATATATCATATAAAATGATAATAAGTTTCATGAATTTATCTACATACTAGTATAACATTCCATTATTTGTTAATACATGTATATTGTATATCATATGCAGGGGCTTTCTATTATAACAAGTTACAAGTTTAATGTTTCATACATTTGCTTTAACATTAATCAGTAAAGCTTTTAACTGAAATTCACTATGCCAAAAAACCCACTATCAACATAATGTTTCAGATTTTCCTTAATATTAACACCATAAATGAACCAACTGGCTACTGATTAATAAGGCATGTTTCATGCTGTTAACTACACACAAGGAATCTCAAGTGTTCTGGCCCCAGGTTTGCCACATGTTTGGTTCCATTAAGGGAGGGACTCACACAGACACTGGCTTCTTTGTCTACCATAAACACATGTGCTGCTCATTTGGAGTTCACCTGATAAGCCAGAGATGGGCTGTGGCTGTAGCCAGGGTAACCATAGAGACGCTCTATATGGGTCCAAGTAACACATATGTCTTTACAGGTACTGTTACTCATGCTAGGAATCTTTGTTCAGAGAACTGGATGATAAAAGTAACCATGGTTAATTTTGGAACATGGAATATCGCTGCAACATAAATACGGCTTTATAACGGAAACAACAAATCATGGTTTATTGAAATTGGAATTCTGCAAGATGATTCGCATTACAAATTTAATTTAATGCATTTGAAAATACCTACATGAAATAATGTAATTGCCATGTATCCAGCGAAGCGCAATTTAACGAATGTTAATTTTATGCAATATCAGGTTAACTCATATATTAATATTTAATATTTTATGTTAGTTCTAACAATAATGCAACAACAGTTTTCAATCATGCAGGGAACTTGTTTTCCAAATATAAAGTAAATTGATGCTAAAATTTTGATTTCATGGGTTTCAGTCAAACTCTCTAAATGGTGAGAAAAAGCCCAGTCAACGTTTGGGTTTTCAAAATATTACGACGCTCGTAGTTAGCCATTTTCAGTTGTAAAAGTTCTGCACGATTATCTGTGTAAGCTTCTTCAATATGTTTACTGACCTACAGAATCACTGTTTTGACAGATGACATGTGCTTATCTTAATTTTGGGTGTAAAAATATACAGGGTCTTGAATGTTTGGGGCTTGACTGAGCAATAAAACAATAATGCATTTTTAAGCGCATCTGGGCATTTAAAATGCAAGCGTCGGCGGTACTGGCAACTGCATTGATCTGGTTTATTTGCCCAATAGCCATCCAGAAACTATGTAACCAAGCAACAAATTGATATATGGGACGACAGGCGTTTGCAAACTTTGCATAATTGCTATAATGGCTAGTTGCAGTTACTGAAAAAATACACATACGGTTACATTTCAAGCGCTTCAGGTAGTGTACTCTTATTTCAAAATTCAGGCGCCCTGCGAGGGACCATTAAATGGTCTGTGGAAAGCACCAGGACAAAGAAGAGTCAAACGCTGAATATTATGATAATATCATTCATACAGTTGGTCTTGTTTATATTTGGTCAGTTCTAATTAATTTTACATGTTACTCAACCAGCCAAGTGGTCAAAACAGTTAACATTGAACCCTGGGGCGATTTCCAAAAGTAGAAGGTGATTTAAGTTTATATTTACAAAAGCTTCAAAATGTAGCAAAGTGCTGATTAATATTTTGGTCATGATTGCAGGGTGATTTATCTGCCTACTGGGTCTAAATGAAACCCGTGCACCCTGTAATACAACTAAATAAAATGAGCTGCATTCAGGGAAGTCAGGGCTTTATGCATGTGTGTCCCCACAGGCTTATCAACTGAATACACTTCCGACTTTAATGGACTTTTTCGTGTAAAGAAAGTCTCTTCATACTGAAAATCCAGTCTTGATCATTAGCCTGTGCTTACTGCACACAGGCTTTTCTGGGACAACACTTAATGCAAATGCACTAAGCCAGGTTTTCCCAGAGCCATGCTCAAATATTTCTTAAAGTTAAGACATAGACCTTTTCGTTTTCCTCATCGATGGAGCATGTGAGTTCAGTCTCCTCAAAGCCTCCTGGGTTCATCCTCTGGTCTACGGCCTGCTGCTGGCCGGGCGCTGCGGGCGGGGGGTCGGGCGAGTTGAGGCATGTCTGGATGAGTGCCTTCCCACTCTCACTGGTGATCATCGGCTGCAGTTTCCGTGTGGCGAACGTGTACACGTGACCTGTCTCACTGGCGACCAGCAACATGACCTGGGTCCCTGTCAGGGTGGCCAACTCGTAGGCCTGTGTAAGAAAACAAGAAATGTTCAGTGTTCAGGGTCATCAGAAAATGTTCATCATTGGATTGTGAGGAGTGCAGATGGATCAAATATGGTCAATTCAGTTAATGATGAACTGAGCTTTTTAAATATTTATAAATGTGGGAATGTAAGTTTGTCAAAATATTTGTTTTGCTAAAACTAATTGCTGATATACTACATTGCTTCTTCACATATGCTTTTCCTTTCAATTAAATTCAACAATGTCATCATAAATTACACACAACTCACTTTCAATATATGCTATTGCTTTTGCGAATGTTACAGAGCACAAATAAATATGCTTTTATTTTTACCAGTCATCTGTTTAAAACATGCATTTAAATACATAAATCATTTGATGCTTGCTTGACAATAAATAAATATAACAAATTGTATCATACAATCATGGCTTGATGTAATACATAACAACATTATGCAGTTATTGTTGTCGATAACACTTAACCGCTCAGCTAACGAGTGTTGTTACTGTTAGACGAGGTCATAGTAGTATGTCCAAATATGGGTCAAGCTACTACGAGCGAAATGAATGGAAAACACACCTTTTTCATGATCCCAGTTTTACGCTTGCTGAAGGTTGTATAACGTCTGAGTTTGTTTTCAATAAATTCCATTTTGATCTTAACACGCCCCTTCGTTTTCTTTCCGGGTTTAGTGCACTTCGCTGCAGTAAATTCATCATCATCCGAATCATCGTCGAAAGTAGACGGATCGACCGCTTCAAAAACAGTGTTAGTTTTGCCTCCATTGAATGGTTGACCTGGAAAGGCAGGTTGACTACCGTTTAAAATATCCATGTTGTACATGTGAGAAGCTGTCAACACCCCAAACATATAATAAAACACTTTGGCCGTGAAGCGCGGCCACTTGTGTTTACAGTTTCCGTGTAAGTGCCGACAGACCAAATCGAGGACCGATTTACCTTTACGAATATCAAATCAATGCGCGTCGAGATATAGTTCTACAGCAGACGCTGGTTTGGCATAAACAGGGTACTTTCCTTACCTACATGTTTGTAATGTTTCATACACTGCACCACTCTATACAGAATAATATTACTTATGAAACTTTTGCAGTTTGTAGTTTAGAAAAACATGAATTGTATGTACTCTGCAATTTATAATTATCCGCCCACTTTACCAAACAGAGCTTCCTTTTATGGGTATTGTTAACCCAAATATGGTTGACATTGCCATATATGGAGGTCAGTTTGTGAATAAATAGACGGCGATTTGCAATCGGGTTGTATTTGCCCTTCACGCTTGTTTGTTTTTAGGTCTTTCATTTACATGTAACGTATTATGGATCAGTTAAAATCCAATTACGAAACACTTATTGACATATTTAAATCGAGGCTAATTTTGATTTATTTTAAAAGTTATTAGTTGTAATAGTCCTTGATATAATCTAAGTGCAAATAAACATTTAAGATGCGTTTTTTTTCTAAAGAACAAGGTACGCTTCAGTTAACTTTTGACTATAAACATAGTAAACATTTACCTCAAATAAAGATCTATAAATAAACATGTTTATTGTTAAATTTGCGTCTCAAATTCTAGCTATACATGTACCATTCTGGTATATGTGTGATGTGTAGAACTTTACATCCTTTATGTTGTTAAAAGTTGAAAGCACTCGCGCTTCTGATGTGTGGTTTGGACAATCCCTTGCCCGGCGTGAAGCACGTGGCTTGCTCGACTGTGGTACCGGAAATAGGTGCTCGAGTCGTGATCGATTTGTATTGTTATTGAGGGTCCACACATAATGTAGCATCTGGCTCGGAAAGAACCAAATAAATTTCGAAATACACACATTGTATTGTAATAGGAAACATATAAGGCGTAAAAAGTCGTTTGTTTCCACTTATCCGACCGACCCTTTTTTGTGCCGACCCTACACTTTTTTGTATTCCAGCGCTTAGGTTTTTCTTCTTTTTTTCCGATCATATTCGCTAAATTAATTTAAATGAAATTAACGAAATAAAGAATTTTAAATCGAGATTTGGAAGAATTCCCATGGCATTGCCGTGGGAAAAATGTTTAGTCAAACGTGGGGAAAAGGTTGAGCAAGGCGTGGATACAGGATTAGCGGTTAACAGGGGCGGTCTTTTCAACTATTACCAAGCGTTCAAAAACGTAACACAGCTAGTAACCATGTTATCGCATGATATTGGCACAGACGCAAGTGAATAGGTATTTTTAAATGCGGAAAGGTTTATATATCAACGAAATGGAACAGGCAGCGAAGTTGTCATTTAAATAAGAAAGCGTGATTGAAGAAAGGCGAACTTTGGCAACTTTTAGTGGGTGGCGGCGTACGCCGTGTCTACCCCTATAATTCCGCTTATGCTAACCGACCTACCTACCCATATTTTGTGAAGATGTAAGTGGAAAACACCAACGACATTTTCTAGCCACGCACAATAATACATTAAGACCGAATTGGATTTACAGTTTTGCAATGTTGATATAGTTTTTATACAGATGGCCAGAAAACTCCTTAGTTTTCAATACACTGATATGTATCTGTTTTCTCCCTGACCGGATAACGATTTTATTTGACTTTTTTTAAATTAGTGCCATGAGGTGAAAGTGGAAATAATGATATGCCCAACCGTATGCATGACAATACATATTTTACAATGATTCCGTTTGCATGTATTTTAAAATTTACGTCTTGTTCTAAGCAATTATGATTTCTTACTTCGTTTTGTTAAATTGATCACTTTTGTCCATATTTCACGTTTTTACTTTGGATTTTTTCTTTGACTTGGTTAATTTCAATGCATTGCATATATAACATCAGTATTCAGTCATTAATGCCATCCTATTGGCCACCCGGCACTGGTCTATTTGGATCAAAATTATTTCTTTGGCGTATACCCGGGCAATCGGGGTAAATGGGACCTACTTTGGCTCAAAATTAAATGTTTTCCCTTAAAAGGGCACAGGGGCAGATCTGTACAAAATTAAGCAGTGACGACTCGGTGAGGACCTGTAAATAAACTCTGAATTACACACACACTATTATGTGTAGTTGGAAAAAGACATCAATCTTTGACTCAAGTAAATATTTTTTTCAAACATGAATTATATGCAGTTGTATCTGTTGTATTTATTAATTTTGATAAAGTAATAAGTACAATAGACACTTGCATATAAAAAATGAATATTATAAAATTGATTTTACTGCAAAACTGCGTGTTTTCTTAAATATTTTAAAATAAAATCCTAAAAAATGAAACATCGTCCAACAATAAATCCATAAGAAACTGACATGTTAATCAAAGGGTATTAACTCCCAGAAAAATCATTGGACCGGAACGACCTGACAATGATGCGCATGTCCAAAATATACACGTGCTGCATGTCAAGTTTAATCAAATTTTGATTTATTGTGTTTGAGATCTCGCACGGAAATGAAAAGCGACATTCTTGTAATCAAAGGGCAATCACTCACAGAAAAATATTGGAGAGGAACGACCTTAAAGGATGCGCATATCTAACAAATTGGGATACTGTAGAGCAAGTTTCACCAAATTTGGATCAATAGTGTCTGAGATCTTGCACGGAAACAAAAAGTGTGACGGTAAGAGACGGAAGGAAATCGAGTAAGACGGAAACGATTATCGGGGAAATTATTTTTAGACATTCGAAAACTAATTTTCATCAAAATTAGAATGCGGACGGACGGACAAGGCGGCGACTCTGTTCCCCTTTCGAAGTGCACGAACATAAAGCACGTATCATACAACGACTTTACCCGACATACATGTTCGGTGGATCCCGTGCGTTAGAAATACGAACATTTATCAATCGGCGATCCGGTATCAATCCCCAATCACGTGGTATGTGAGTTTGGTGTGTGGTCACTATATCGGAGTTTCCTCCGGGTACAGCGTCGCTACCTCACACATTTTTTTTTAAGAAAGACACTATCGTCTGTAGACTATACGCTGTTGTTGTAAGTGTGCGTGCTTAATATTATCAAACCCAAGAAAAAGTGTCCAATATAATGATGATCTTTGAATTTACCGCTGCATTCTGTCTGCAACCAATTTTTCATCTTTTCATTGGTCACCCTTGACAAGAATCTGGGTGAAAACAAATCTTCGACAGCTATGCCGAAACAACTGACCATGATTTTAATGGTCTCAAGTATGTTGACAAGGCTGCATATGTAATTACCTAAACGTAACGAAGAGATGTTGAATTTAGTTCCCACGTGATGCATTACCAAATAAAACATATAGTGATTTTACTGATCCAAATGTACATAAATTCGAAGACATGGCCTGATGACCTAGATTTTCACCACACATGACCACCATGTGGCTGCTAGAGTTGTAATTTGGTTTTCTACGATTTAACCTGTTGATCATGTATTTTGATGCACGTGATCCAGATTAGAACTTGGCCTAGATATTGTCAAGATAACAATTTTTATTACTTTTTTATCGCACATTTTTATTCAATAAAATACCATAAACAATTAAAACTCATGTAAATAAGACATATATATATATATATCAACGTTTCTACAATTATTAAATGTAAGGCAGAAGTTAATACCATTAAAGGAACTGAAAGTGCACACACATTGCCATGATTAGTCACACAAACTATGCTTTACAAAGATGCATGCATGCATGCACGCACAAGGAAAAACATGCCATTTAACATATAATTATAACTATAAGTGTAGGGGTGGGGGTAGGTTACAGGTCTTGCTTTGACTGGGGTCTTTTGAGCACGGGACATATGTTTAGATAAGATTTGTAGTGTGTAGAGGTCTACTGAGTATGTAGGAATGCGTGGTGGATAAGTGCAGAACTATATTCGTGAAACATACATAGACACTGTATTATTGTGTATGGTATAACTATTCTACTCTAAAAAGCAATTTATACAAAACAGTCTTGCATATTTATAGAGAAAATCATGCATACGTTCTTTGATAGAGTTATGTAGTGGTTTCAGTCAACTAGAGTTCCAAACTTTCAGCTTTCTTTTCATAGATTGCTATATATGTAAGACTGTCTTATAATTTGTCTTTCATTTTCAACCGTTGGCTTTGTTGAAGACATCTTGCATATATGCAGATAACACTTTTCATAATTAAAAGCAATGTCGACATCATTACTATTTCGTTTCTAAACACTCGGTATCCTAGAAGAAACGTGTATAGTGTATGCTACAAAATATTATTTTTTTAAATAGGACATTCCCAGAAAATATATTAAATCGTTTATAATCACTTTTTTAAAATGTACAATTGGGTGAATCTTTAAGATTTGTTTTAAAATGTACACTTTTTGTTCCAAGTTTTGTGTATAGTTATATATTGAAACCATTGCACGTTTACATCTTAACTGATAAAAAATGATTTACATAAGATACCCTTCCAAACATTTTAAAATTTGATATTAAATTTACCTCACCATTTTTGTATTATTGCTTTGCATTTTTCGGTTTTATTTAAAATGGCATAGATTGGATTTGCCCCAGAAACAGGCATAAGTAGTGTTCTGAATGAAAGAGGTGTGAGAGTTATTTGTACGATGTATGTTCGTTTACATTAAAAAGTTGTCTTTAACATTAAATTCTTAAATATTGCAATTACGCATTTTTAAATACCGTTATATAACAGGAAGTCGATTTTAAGGTTTTAGACCTGTAATAAACTTCCTGTAATATCGCATTATTTCATACATTTCTGTCACCCAAACAGTCTCCGAGTATGTGCGTAAAATTCCGATAATTTGATCAAAAACAAAAAAGAAGATATGTGTTCTTACATTCATATACCTATTAAAAATGCCTCTGTGGTGTAGAGGTATAGCATACGCTTTTGCAGCGAAAATGATTCGATTTCCGCGGGAGGCAAACTAGTTTTATCAAAGTTTTGTTATACTATAGTAATATCAGACCATTCCAAATAGTGAAGTGTTGTAAATAAATACATAAGATGATATTTACAATAAAATAAACAAAGTGTGAAGAAGTCATTTTATTTCAATTTTTCCCTTCTCTAATACAGTCCACTCTCGTTATGTCGACATCGGATATCTCGATATTCTCGATATGTCGAAGTAAGCTCAATGTCCCAACTTTTTTCCTTCTTTATCTATATAAATAAATATCGGATATCTCGATTTTCGTTATGTCGAATAATTCGATATGTCGATATAAAATTTTGTCCCGAGTCCCGATTTTACATGTATTTACTGTGGTTTATCTCGAAGTGCGAATAACTGTCCCAGTGTCGGCAAAAGGTGAGAAAAATTTTCTTTGATACTTCACCGCCCCGCTTCGCCCGGCTGCTCCCGATACTGTGCGGTAGGAAATCGATCCGTTGATTGCATCAATGATCACACGTGTGTAATGTCGTTAGCAATTAAAACTTGAGTAAGGCCTGTCACTTTAACTGTCACTTTAACATCAATTAACTGCAATTAATGCACAGCCTGCCGAAAGGCCGAAAGACTATTTGTTTTTACAAACAACATTCCAAAATGCATTGAGTAATAAAGATAATAAAGACAATAAAGACAAGACTCAAAATGGCTTTTTATTTTTTATTTTATAACCGATTGAACTTTGCATTTCAAACTACAAAATGTTCAGTATTCTGGAACGTGATTTACGCATGTTCAGATGGAAAACCCTCGTCTTGATTTGACGTCAATTGCATCATAACTATAAATAGCAACATTACCGGATGTTTACTCGACAGTTTAGAAAAATTATAACCGCATGTGTTCATGCAATTATGTAATACTTAAAACGTCATTTTAAGCATTTAAATTTAATTATGCCTCGTAAAAACGTGTATACATGTATATCAGGTAGAGAGTATTACGCCACACGGTGACGGCTTTAGTTAGACCACTTAGCAGGTATATTTATGTTAAAAACAAGGTAAATATTCGTCTTATTTTTTCTTTTAAAACGCCAAATCGGATATCTCGAACTCTCGTTATCTCGATATTTTTTCTTATTCCCGCCGACTTCGACATAACGAGAGTGGACTGTACATTATACAAAACGTAGTTTAAATTATAAGTTGTTGGTGAGTAATCCCTGACTGATTTTTGTTGGTATCATTTGATTTAATAGTTTGTTGCGATATAAGTTGATTATTCACTATCCATCATTTTCACAGATTTAAAGCTACGTTTGCACTCTTGAACTATTCTATATTTAAACTATGTAAATCTAAATATCAATGCTTAGGTGAGCAATATGAACTAAGCAATATGAATTCTTTAGGGCCCGATTGCATTCGTTTACTTATAATGCACTACATGTAATTTATATTTGTTAGCAGTTTAGGATAATTGTGTATAAATACAATACGTTTCATAAGTTATGCAACACCAAAAATGCCCAACTGAAGCATGGTTATTCAATTTCTTAATGTGCAAACGTATGTGCTATAGCAAGTAAAGCTGGAACTTGCAATGTTTTCACTGAAACTTACAAAAATTCTATTATCCGATCAAGGATACATCATAACATATGTGTATGCTTAAAGTTTGTATTTTCTTTCTGCCATGTTTTGAAAAATTATTTTAAAAAAAGAAGGTTTTCTTAGGGTAGATGAAAACACTTGTTGCTTATATTTTCGTTATTCAACTTGTTACACCTCATTTGCTTACATACGTGCAAATATAATGCATTTATGTATAAGTATACAGCCAATACAAAGTTTCATTTTATTTTCTCTAACAGCTGCTATTTTATAAACGGAATCTAGAAAAGTAATTGGCATCCAGTTTGTTATGACAAGTTTTATTTATCGCACAGTGGGATAAACGAAATGATTCATTGTGTTCGAGTCTGGGCAAACGACTCATTAAAAGATCTTAAAAAAAGAGTATAATTTTATTTCCAGAATACCTGGATTTTTGTTGCTAGACATGTGTTTTGAGCTTGGTTGTCACGTAGGTTTGGACTAATACCACTGCCAACAAAATTGTGAAAAATCAGAATCAATACATGCGTTATAGGATGCAATTTTGTTTAAAATCTCTTTTTGATTAGTTAAAAATACCCCATGTCTACTCGCAGTTGGTAATACGTTGAGCATGTTGTACATTGTTTTCTCAATTGCCAAAAAAGCGAAATGGCTTTTCAGATTCTTAAATCCATAATGTTTTTGCTCATATTAAATATCCCTTTAAATTATGCTCATGTATAACTTCAGGTTCTTGTTTAAACTTGTGTAAGTCCTGAATGTTTGCTTTTGATAATTTTTGTTCTAAAGCTTTATTTACAATCGTTTTTTTTCTTTTAAGGTGTTTATTTTCTTTATATGAACCATAAGAAGAAAGTGGGTCACGTATCATGAAATGTTTTTCAGTATCCGGAATAGACCCGAAATGTTCAAAATTATACACTTGAACAGCATATTGTTCTTTTATCTGATCAATATTGTGATTAAATTTCGTTTTCATATTTTAAATCATATAAAAATGAATTGTTATTCTTCCATACGCCTCGTGCGTGCGAAAAATCCGAAAGTGCCGATTGTAATATTATGTTATTAATTAGTTGAATTCATATTGGCTTTGTTATTGAGCTGAAGACAGCCGTATTGGCCTAAGGCCGCACGCCGAAGGCCAATACAGCTGTCTGAAGCTCAATAACAAAGCCAATATGAATTCAACTAATTAATGACAATTTTATTAATTAACTTTATAATATTATTCAGCAAGAAAACTGTTTGCTATTCTGAGAGTTTTTTTGGAAAAAAATGAAGAAAATAATATGTTTAGAAATTCAGCAGATGACATGTAAGCAGACGACAAAATTATCGAAAGTTTAGATTCTCATATACGGCCGAGTTTTTCCTGGTTTCTGATTGGCTGAATCTCGTATTGGCCGTGTTTTTCCCGTATTGGCCGTGTTTTTCCACATTGGCCGCCTTTTTCTCGTATAAGGCGAGTTTCGAGCTTTTTTGGCGAGGCTCAACTTGTATGGGGCGAACACATTGAACACATTATCGTCTAATATTATGAAGTCAATTAATAACACTATAAATTATTGATCAGACTGTAGGCTAGGTAGTATTGACGTTAACTCAAAACTTGCAAACGTGTTTGAAGACATATACAAATTAGCAATTCTAGCCTTTTGTAATTGCTTAGATCTGCGCCATGTATACGTCTGTAAAGAGGTATTTTTTACACAACGCGATTGTAATTATGTATATTTTCCATTAGAACATCCCTAGCCTTAGATATATTGATACTTTTATGATTACTATAGTCAATTTCTGTATTTTAATACCATGCTGAAATCCCCACGCAATATAATTTAAATATATTTGTGTAAAATGTCGATGTGTCGCAATAAGGTACCTAAATACATAATATGGTAGAACATGTTCATGTGATTGTGATGTCCCATAACTTTAAACAAAATCACAATCCCATTAAGCGTGGATGACGTTTAATATATCTTCTGTAAAACGTGTATATGAGAACAGTAAATATTAGACGTATGCTCATGCAAACAATTATTAAACATTTACACGTATAGGGAAACCATTTAGACCTCTTACATTTAAGGATACATTTTTAATTTTGACCGGAACCATTTTTGAAATCAACTGAGCAAATTGCATGAAGACTTCAAAGAAGGAAAAAATTCCCGTCTCTTGGCTGCCATGTTCTTTCAACATACTTGAACAATTTTTAACTCGGTCTAAATATCATAAGAAAAATCTTCCGAGAAAGTTTCATGCTGATTACACAGTTTAATATTTAAGATAAGTTTCTTAACATAACAATATTATAATCAATACGATAAGTCTAGTGGTTAAATTCACATATTAATAGATAAATAGAAGGTTTTAATCATGTTAAACTGAATCCATTCAATATTAAAGAAACATGTCAAATTAATGAAACAAAAGTTTAAACATTTAACTTAGCAATTAACTTGTATTTAATACCGTGCAATCCCATGCTAGAAATGTACCTGTGACAGTAAACTGTGAAACTAGACGATTCAGGATTTTCGAGAAATGACTTTTTCACTAAGGGACTTCACGAAAGTACTAAACAAAACTCCAACAGCTTTATTAACAATTGTTAACTGCTTAATATAATTAATGCGACTAAAATCCAAACATTAATTTATTCAAGAAATTGTAGATCTTTAAAAAAAACATCAAAATGAACTAAAACAAGATGATTCACATTGTTTTCATATTTCGCATATTGAGACAAAAGATAAAATTTCTTATATATATCAATCTGAAATCTCTTATCAATGCATACAATTGTGCATATTTTATAAACTGCATACATTTATAATTTTAGCAAGTTAGTTCCCATTATATAAGATCAATATCATTTTATTTCAAAATGTCACCATGGACACATGTCATTAAAACAAAAATGGAAATCTTTTAATTTAATGTTTTCTACATATATTTATCATCTAGCAATTATTCAAACTTGTATGCGTTAAAGCATATTCTTGCAAAATACCACATTTCAATCACTAAGTACATATATTTGTTTTTACAAGTCAGACTGTTATGGTGCCCCTTCTTTTACAAAGTCTCTGGGCTTTAAACACTTGCATCTCTTAGTCTAACAATATCACTTTCCAAGGCTACAGTCGTAATGAAAGAATCCTTGACCACCAGAATATGTCTTCTCAACAGCTTGACGAAGTGTAATTTTGTTTTCTTTGTATATATCAAATAAACGCGCAATCAGTTTATAGCCATGATAATTTTTTAGAAGTATAATCGTCATTTCGGAGCACATTAAATCTGGCATCGGTAAATAATAAATCATCACTTATAAGTTCTTCGTATAATTCTAACATTTGCCCATTTTACATATGGATCAAAACTCTTAGTTTAAACGACTGCTATCCCCATTCAGCTTAGAACAGCGAATTAAAAGGGACAAAATATAGGAATAAAAACCAAATGGTTTTATGTAAACAACAGCATATACAATGGGGAAAGAGAAAATATATTTTCGGCAAGCATCATCCTTCTGAGTTCACATTCAATTTTACGAAGTAGTGTAGTGTTTGTATTATGCTATTTACTTAACCGTTTCATCTCTCTCATAATGCAGCCACAATAATCTACACAAATGCCAGTAGGCAGCGTTATTGCTAGGTAACAAACGTACAGAATGTTTATACATGATCCACGCTGCCCGTGTCCTTTTTCTTAATTCAAACATATGGCCGAGAATATTTAAAAATACTCTTTTATGTTCTATATTGCGAAGGCCATGTGCTGTGTAGAAGTCGCAAAGTTTATCCAATGCTTCTTTTTGCTTTCTCGTATTGCTTCGGTTAGCAAGGTACTGAAGGTAGTATAGAAGTGGTATTGCATCGACCTCAACAATATGCGACCTTCTTGATCTTCTAATTTTTTTTTCTCTTGTGTCCCCTGCAGAAATCTGACCGTAAAATTCATATACCAAAAGACTAGGGATGCATTGTATTTCACATATTGAGAAAGCCACATACAATAAAATGTTTTTCATCCAACTCTTAAACAATTTCGTCATGTTTGTCTCTATTGGTACAACTGATGCTACAAACGCCGGTGGTTTCAGTGAGCATTGTGCCATATTCTTCGAGTTAATCATGCTCTCAGCAGTATCAAGCAGTTCAATAGCTTCGTCATAACGGTGTGTGCAAACGAGCATCGATGCATACCTCAAGTAATTAGCGATCATTCCAGACTTTAAAGAAATTTTGTACAAATCAAAAACATGTTCTGAAATTGGCTGACGATTTGCCAATGCTGCTGATGATTCAAATGAAGCACTAAAATTACAAAGGTTATGATAGATTAACGTCAGTTCATAGCTGTATTCCCCTTTCTCTGTTTCCCTTCTTTCGAAATTGTGTACCACTTGATTTATGTCATCCTGTGTATTTGTATCATACATTCCCAAATAGTTATAATTGAGGCAAGTTATCAGCGGGGACAAAGTCCACAAACGATAAACACTTCTTGACACAAGTTCAGAATCATGTCCTGTTCTGCACATGTTCATTCGTTTGCCCAAATTGTCTATGTGTATCTCATATACACATTGCAGGTTCGAATTTATAATCCTTGTAAGTTCAGCAATCAATGGTCGAACTTCCCAAACCTTTAGTTTCCCAGCAAAAAGATCAACACATGCAATCGAGTAATGAGGACAAAAACGACGTTTTAGAAACCTTAGAAGTGTCGTCAAACCATAAAGTACACATTGGACGATATTTTCGTTCGTCCATATCCTTGGTGGATATTTTTCTATTGTAAAAAGATATGCTGTTTTCATGTGAAATGTGCTCAGTCGGTCGCCAACAAGAGGTTTAAAGAATTGGATTCGAATCATTTTCATAAGAATGTATGTCTTCATCTGAACAATGTCAAGGTCCAACATCAGTAATATTTCTATCGAAACTGTAGAAATTCTCCACTGACGAGAGGCGTAGATTGTTGGATGACGTATATCCATAGTAATCATACGACTATTTGAATCATATGAAGATATGTGTCCGATATTACCCGGATACATGAAGAACACAGGACATGCGCTTTTTGCTTTGGACAGTGTTTTAACCTTTGGCCAATGACCAGGTTTCGGTCTTTCAAACAACACTTGGCAGTCACGTGGGAGCGTTTGTTGGCACTCTATACAAAAAACACTGTCTGTATAACCCATCAAATTTAACGCCGGTCCATGTTGTTCAATGAAACCTGATGAATAAAGACTGTAGTTTGGGAATGAGTAATTATTGATGATATACTCGTTGGACAACAATATTCGACCATCTTCGTCAAGAAAAAGCTCAGGCAAACCCTCTCTTTTAATGTCGAACTCTTTTGCACTAGCGGGAAATAGTCTGTTTTCTCCCTTATAAATTACACGCTGAAGACATACACATTGAGGAAACGAGTAGGAATTCTTTATCGCCAGATATAACATTCTAGCATATGACTGTAGCGGGCAAAACTCAGACAAGTCAGTATATGCTATAAAGATATCTTGTCTCGTAAAAATGAAATCGTAGTCCGAATCCATACCCAGGGTTGTAGATCCCTCTCTTTGGCTGCCAACGAAATGAAACGCAGTAACGTCTTTCCAACCGTTCCAAGCTTTAATATATTGAACAGTCTTATGCACACTGGTAATATACTTTCTAAAGTTTACAAGTTCATCTGTCACGCCTATATCCTCCATCGCCGTTGACAATCGTATAGACAATGGGTCTTTGCATTCCGTTTCCATACTGTTCGAGAAGGAAAATCACATTAGTATAAATAAACCATGTTTTGATTTTTAAAATTTAAATTTCCGCTTTCATGGCTTTGCCACTTTCGATATCCATTATAATTACATAGAGTAGTCAAGTTGTTATTTCACTATTGAGCTTAACCTCATATTTTTTTGCTTTAAAAACCATAACTTAATGCAAAATTGTGTTATATACTGACTTGATCGGTTTCTTTTGTTTTCTTATTTTTAACGTAATCCAGTTTTTTTAATAAATACTTTAACCCCTACGCTATATAACTCCTGTGACGCCGACGAGATTTGTTACCATTAGCCTGAGATGTGTAGTATGTCTATGGATTCTCTGTAAAGAATTTAGGCAGTAAAACATTGAACGTTTAGGAAAAAAGACAATTTAATTATACGTATATATTTCAAGGGAAAACTTGATTTCTACTGCGATATACATTTTTATTTATCCATAAATACACTGTGCTAAAACATATTTATTACGTTAGTCAAATATAACATAAAACAAAATTAGACAATTTTGATATCAACAAATTAGAAAAAAAAACGTAAGAACAAATTAAAAAATGGGTATCGTGACTTAGAGGTCATAGGAAATAATTTCATTAGACATTGCTTAAACCAGCTGCGCTATCTTGCTTTGCAGATATACCTGGCCATCCTTTAGATTATATAGAATACTCAATTATTACGTCAAAATGTAAACATAATTAGGCCCAAACAAACACAGGGGGAGGGTCACACTTGCAAGTTTGTCTGCACCTTCAGAGGTACCCGAAGAAAAGGTGCCTACTGACTGGAAGTTGTGTTTANTGAAACAGGCCACATATTTTGAAATGATTGTTATGTGATTGTTATCTGAGAAAACATTCTTTTACGTAATGCTCTGTGGTTTTATTTCCCGATTCAAACAATAAAAAAATAAAATTAACGAGAAATGTCGCCGTTATACAAAACATTTGACATATTGACGATATTATTCCAGCGAAATTCACGGGAAAACAAAATATATCCCAAATTTATTATGTTGTACTAAAAATAAATACATAAATTGTCGTTGATGTTGGCCGCAAAAAGGCTGTGTAATAAGCACCGATGTCCGTTGATTTTGAGCGTTATAGAGGCTTTAAAGAGACAAAAACTGTGGCCATAGGCGACCAGACGTGTAGATCATTGATACATGTACTGTGGTCGTAGCCGACGAGAAGTGTTGGACATGTGTGATATTTAAAGAGCTAAGTACTGTGACCATAGGTAACCAAGCGTGTGGATCAATAGTGATATAAGGCGACCAGGCAATCAATTGAGATTTAAAAATGTCAAGTGCTGTGGCAACACCCGACCAGACCTTGAGATCAATTGTGATGATTAAGTAATGTGACCATAGGCAACCCTGCGTGAAATTCAATAATGATATTTTAAGAGCAAATTAGAGCCATGTATTGTGGCCATAGATGACCATTTAATTATGGGCTGCAAACATGTGTGCTATTTAAATAGCCAACTACTGCCACGAAATGGGATCAGGAGTCACGAACATTGGTGATACTTAATAGCTCATTACTTTTGCTATCAACGACCAGACTCGAATTACTATGGAGCAATTAAAGATAACCGACCACTGTAGTTGGTGGTCAAATTGCCTGACATGTGTTTTTTTTTCTAGAAACCCCGTTAACTACTCCCAACCCGCATAAGACATAATTACAATTTAATAACTTTCAATAAAACGAGTAAGAGATTAACATGTGGATGTTATTTAAAAAGTCGTCCAACTCTTCGTGAGTGCAGTCACTTAATTTGAAAGAGTAGAGGGACACACTCAGGATCTTCACATTTTGCAGCCCCAATCGCATACGGACCTACTAATCTTCATACTAAAAGCACACAATATGTATTGATGTTTGTTGAAAAAAGTAAAGTATTTGGAATTTTGTGATAATTATTTTTTTCCAGTCACTGCAACACGTTAAAACAAACTCGACTGTGGCCATAGAAAACCAACATTCGAACAATTGTGCTTTTTAATACCAGTATGTCATGCGCTTTGAAATGATGACTGCGAAAACGTTACGTGTCGAGGCAATTATGTTTCACATTAGATACTTTTGATTTTAAAACTTTACATTTGTAATTGAATTTGATGGTCTTAGGCCTACACATGTAAATAGATGCTTTTGTTACTGCGTTATCAGTAAAGACCGGTGTGTACACAAAGGCCGTCTACGGTAAAGAAAAGTTAATCTCTTTCACTACGATTACATTACATATTATGTATACATTGTACATGTGAGAGTATAGAATTACATCTCCGCTTGGATATTGTTGAAAAGTACAACTTATATAGCGCATGAAATGATGACGTGACGTTTGTGTACTGTACGATTATCGGAACATGTTTTAACGGACGAGAACAAACATTTATTGTTATCCTATTACTACATTGATAAACGAGAGCGCCGATGGCGTTGAAAGCCTAATTGCAAGATACAGGGAAGTTGCTGCTTAAGTAAATGTTAAGAGAACAGTTGACTGAATGAAAAACTAAAAGGCTATGAAGAAGAAAAGTTATTTTTAAGATCAAGTACAAATAAATGAAACAAGAAAAGATGAAATATTGCAAAACTTCCTATAACAATCGGAAAATCAGAAACACGTATCGATTCAAGGGAGCTTGGTATTTGCGAGAAAGTAAATGCCCGGATGTAAATGTTATTTCTGGCTGGACGTTTATTTCTGCTCTTGTTTTAATTTGGAGAAGAATATTTCCCTGCAGATCTATCCGTTGTTTGTTTATTGAAAAGATGAAGTAACTCATAACACTTACATATATATGCTCCTTTGATATATTTGTACAATGTGGTAATTAACGTTATCATTATTATTTACGAGACATAACGACTTTTTCATTCGGAAGCTAATGTCAAAGATGTATCTTGTTTTTATTGTTTTGTTTTTCACTTCAAATAATATTGTACTGTTACGTTCGCTTGATTTTCATTTAAGCAGAAAGAAAACATAACACCTAAGAAACATTGGGCGATATTCTGAAACTTTTTTAGACAAAACGTTCACTAAGAATTGATATTTTATGTAGTTTTTTTTAATATAACTGATATGTTCTCAGTTTTTGTTTTAGAAACGTGACAGTTTCTTAGAATTTTCTAAAAAATGCCGGATTTCACTAAAAAGTTAGAAACCTCTACACCTGTCTTAAACTTATAGAATTTTTAAGAGACGATTTTTATCGGCAATTTTGTTGTTGATTTATGAAAACAAAACTCCAACTTCACGTCAAACAATCACAGGTAAGTTACAATTTAACTTGGTGAAACAATATAAACATTTTGTTCACGATTTAACGGCAACTAATATAACGTTTCATAAAATTGATAAATATCTCTCGTAAGCTTTCCCGCGTTTTAAATGTGGTTTACGAATTTCAACAAATAATAGTTNACACGCCCCTTTGTTTTCTTTCCGGGTTTAGTGCACTTCGCTGCAGTAAATTCATCGTCATCCGAATCATCGTCGAAAGTTGACGGATCGACCGCTTCAAAAACAGTGTTAGTTTTGCCTCCATTGAATGGTTGACCTGGAAAAGCAGGTTGACTACCGTTTAAAATATCCATGTTGTACATGTGAGAAGCTGTCAACACCACAAACATATAATATAAAACACTTGTGTGTGAATCGCGGCCACTCGTGTTTACAGTTTCCGTGTAAGTGCCGACAGACCAAATCGGGGACCAATTTACCTCCACGACTATCAATGCGCGCCGAAATATAGTCCTATAGCAGACGCTGGTTTGGCATAAACAGGGTCCTTTCCTTACCTAAATGTTTACAATGTTTCATACATTGCACCACTCTATACAGAATAATATTACTTATGACACTTTTGTTATTTGCAGTTAAGTAAAACATGGATTGTATGTACATTGCAATTTACAATTATCCGCCCACTTTAACAAACGAGCTTCCTTTTATGGGTATTTGTTAACCCAAATATGGTTGACATTGCCATATATGGAGGTCATTTAATGAATAAATAGACGGCGATTTGCAGTCGCGCTTTATTTGCCGATCACGCTTGTTTGTTTTTATGTCTTTCAATTACACGTAACTAATTATGGATCAATTAAAATCCAATTACGAAACAGTCAAGTAATTGACATATTTAAATCGAGTCTAACTTTGATTTATTTAAAAAGTACCCGATTGTACACAATATAATTAATATAATCAGAGTCATATCCGTTTTAATATTTCCTGGAATACCGGTTATCTCAGTAAAAAATAAACCATTTAGATTCATTATTCTTTCTAAAGATATATAACTTTATTTCCTCCAAATACGTAATTAAAGAGCTAAACAAATAATCAGACAAAAGTTTAAAGTGGTTAACAAAAAGCATAAACATAATATGTTAGCATAGTACAATATCTTACACTTCGTCAGCGATCAACACAGTTAACATTGGCATTGTAAACAGAGTAAATTTATATACACATAGGTTTAAAATATTATTTATAGGCATGGCACACTTAAGTTAACTTATGATTACAGAGTAAAATATTTGCCTGTTATAACGATCTATCAACAAACACGTTTCTTGATAGATTAATGTCCAAAATTGTGAATACTTTTTGCTTTATGCGATCGTATTCGCTCAATTTATTTTAAATTAATTTTGCTGAAATTAACGAAAGAAAGGATTTTAAATCGAGACTGCGAAGATTTCCTATTGCTGTGGGAAATAACTCGTGTTTGTTCAGGATTTGGGGTTAGGACTTTTGAATCATTACCAACAGAAAACAGAACATTTCAAATGATGTTATCGCATGACATTGGCAAAACCTTAAGTGGTAAGGTATGTTTAAATACGAAAATGCTCATATAATGTATATCAACGAAATGGTGAAGGCGGCGAATAAGGAAGCGTGATTGAAAAAAAGAGCCTTGGTAAATTGCAGGGAATGGGGTCGTACGCCGTTAACGGAACCCCCTGTATGTCGTGAATTGTTCAAAAAGTTAAATTATCTGCACAGCTTTTGTGCTCACTTTCTCCGTTGTCCGAATTAGCGCTGGTATTGTAATTGGATGAAACAATTGAAAGTCGATCACAGTAAAACTATGATTTAGTTGAGCGGAATTTCAGCAGAGTTTGGCATTTTCTCGCATTTCAGAATACGTCCAGTATGGGTCGAGACAATTAAATTGAAACAACTCACAACACAACAAAACCCACACACCGGACCGCACACTTTTCAACTATTGTGTGGTTAGCGACACATCATTTATTCAATTGTTGAGCATGACACGTGACCTGGACGGATTGCTAACAGAAAACGACACAGTACCAACATTGATTGTCCGAAGTAAAACATAATATACAAGAACATCAGTTGAACTGATGGATACGCCTTAATTGTGTTGAACCACATTATTATTTAAAGGGCATTTACTTCCTGAATACTCACTGGATCATTTCAATATATGCATGCCCAGCCGCCTGTAGAGACACTTCATATCAAGTTTCATTAATTCAGATCATTAGTTCCTTTGATTTGACACGGACACGTAAAGTTCATTAGAAAATGCAGAGACGTAGATCTACGTCTCTGGAAAATGTCATGCACTCTGTAAGGGTATTTCAAATACGGATTCATCAAATTTGGCTTCATGTGACACAGGAACGTAAAATTTACTCCATACAAATTATTGGAGCGGAACAACCCACGTCCGCCAAACAGGGATGCTGTGCTGCATTTGAAGTGCCATAAAATTCAGATCATTGGTGTCCAAGATCCAACGCGGAAAAGAAATTATTATTCAAAGGGCAGTAACTCCATTAGATAATGACATATTAAAGGGACTTGTTCACGTTTTGATAAATTGAAAAAAAAAAAATGTTTCATCAGATTTGCACATTTTCGATGTATACATATGTTTGTTTGCAAGGAAACAGTAATACCGAAGATTTATCCTGCTCTAAAATATCCATTATATGCATCTAGCTTATGACGATTTAAAAACCTGAAATAATAAAGCGTAACAATCGTAAAACGATTGAATAATTTGGAAAGTTCTGTTGTTATCGTTATATTTTGTGAAATTACGTGGATTGTTTACTTTTACTCAAAGGGTCAATATTTTAGCCCAGGTGTGGCTTACTTTTTTTTTTTTTTTTTTTTTTTTTCNTCTTTTTTTTTTTGATTATACTGAAGCTCTTTAGTGCCGATGTTTACATTTATCAATTTAAAGCATTTAATGACACACTTCAAAACATGCAAAATTCTGCGAACAAGTCCCTTTAATAAGCAACGGGCAATAACTCACAGACAAATCTTTAGACCATATCGATTGACCTGACAACGATTCGCATGTCCAAATTATAGGGATGCTGCATAATCGTCCCTTTCCGGCGAAAATGGCCAATCGCAGTTTTGGCGCGAAAACGGGTTTTTACATGTTCGCAATGGTGAAAACGGCCCGCTTCTCCCGCGAAGAATTCCATGGTCCTATTCAATCGGCGTACAAAGTTATACCCATGTAAATGTGAGCGAAAATTTCCGAGGTAAATGCGAAAATTTCCAAAGTTAATGCGGCGGATGAAAAAATATGAGAAAATTGTCTTAGAAAGCTTGAGTTAGGCAATTGTCTCATATTGACTACAGAACAAATCACACGTCACTTTAAACATTATGACACATGTAGGGATATAAAAAAGTCATCATGCAAAGTTTTATCTTCATTCTGTATTAAAAAAAAAAATAAGTTTTTTCCTTCTCCTGAAAACTTGTAAATGTTGAGGTTGGCCATTTTCGCGGGGAGGGGACGAATTATGAAGTTTCGTCAAACTCAGATCATCAGCGCCTGAGGTCTCTCGCTGGAATAAAAAGTATTTCTATTTAATATCATAGGGAAATAACGCCGTTAATATCATTGGACCAGAGCGACATTGAAGAATGCAAATGTCTATCCATTAGGGATGCTGTATAGAGTCCTGTATAGCAAGTTTTTACCAAATTCGGTGACTATAACATATCATATGTACAGTTTTGGTATATGATGTTACTGTAATGATATCTGTATACATAATATGCATGCGCCTATGTTTATATCAATTTTTGAATAAACGTTTGTATAACAAAATTAAATAAAGTTTCAAAAAATTCGGATTATTAGTGCCTGAGATCTCGCAAGGACACGTGACGGACGGACATCGAATAGGCTGGAAACGATTTATCATCAACATTAAAATTCGAACGGACGGACAAGGTGGCGACTGTATGCTTCCCCTTTCGGGGTGCATACAAATAAAGCAAGTATCATTCAGTGACTTAACCCCCTCATACATGTATGGTGAATCCCGGGCCTAAAAACTACGAACATTCTTAAACGCAATACCAAAAAAATGTTCAACATAAAACAATATTTACAGTTTGGTTATGGCTTGACACTGATGGCCAAGAAATGTTCTTACATATTGTGATAACGGAGCGATGATGCGCTATGAAGCGTAATAGTTGTCATCGACCTCATGTTAAGAGTGCGATCATTGAACCATGTCTTGTGACAAGCGATTTGCGTTGGCGTCGCACTACATGAGCGGCATGTTTTAATCGAATATAATGCCTGTCATATAAAGAACAAACGGACTCAGTCAAACATTCGTACGGTATAATGTTAGTATATTATGTTTTATCTCCTTGAATGTCCGGTTAACGAAGTTGTTGGTGCACGCGCTTCTCATATCGGCGACCCGGTACCAATCCTCAGTCCCGGCGCATGTGAGATTCGTTTGCAGTCACTTGACAGGAAGAGTTTTCTACGAGAACAGACCCCCTTCTCCAAGACCAATTTCAAAATTGAAAATGCGTAAAAACTCAATATCTGGAAATTGCAGCTATAATTCAAAATTCGTGCCAATTTTTGTGATTAAGTGAATTAGGTGAAACACGCTCACGCACACACACACGCAAGCACGCACATATACACACACACAAACACACGCGCGTTTTGTCTATTTGGAAGTTAAGGAGGTCCATCGGCAACTGGGGCTGCATTACATGTATGTGAGGACCCGAAGTGTGTCCCAGCACTCATACCTTGTACATGTAATGTATTTACTAGACTTACAAAATCTTGGACTGATTTTCAATTCTAGCTTTTATTTCCAATTATGTGTTTCCAACTATTTAGGCATGACCTTGAAAGGAGGGGGTGAGGAGTTACCGCAAGTAAGCAATAGCCCGGTAACGACGGCCTTACTTTATGTCGGTATGTGTCGATGACGACCCGTACCGTTATCATGAGCCAATTACAAACTCTTGTGAACTGTGAAGATTTGGAAATAAAAACAGAATTTGAAATGTATAAAATAAACTATTGCATACAACGTACATTTCACACGTCAGTCTTAACATGTAAATCTTTGGAATTCGTTCTATTTCAACAAACGATGAATTCGGCTCGCGGGCCACACACATTAGCAGCAGCTAACACAAGCACTTTACGTAATTATTTCAAAGGTATATCCTGTTACGAATTTCTTTACATTATAATTTATAAGGCGACCACCTTCATTTTCACATATTCAGTTCATAGATTTGACAGTTGTCTTACTTCTCTTCTATTCTCTTTACAATAAAGTGCAGGGCTCCTCTGGAGCATCGACGGACTGTGACTGTACAAGGTCGTTGTGATGTAACAAAAACAAAGTGAAGGCTAAAACCAGATTAAAGCTGTGCTTGTGGTCCAATGCAGAATGACCATGTCTGCCTTGAAGCTGTCCAAGGACTTGGCTGTGGAGACTGCTACCGGCAGCTGATTCCAGAGTCGGATGGCTGCTGGGAAGAAGGAGTGTCTGTACAGGTCTGTTCGGAAGAATGAGACGAAGAAGCATACATGTCGCCCTCTCGGTAGGGACACAGTAGCTGGATTGAGGTACAGGTTGGCTGGTATTTGAATCAGGCAGTTGATTACCCTAAATACATGTACCAGTCGGAGGTCAGTACACCGGGTTTTCAGCGATTGCCATCAAAGAGAGGCGATCATCTGGCTTGTGATGCTTGTTGTCCTGTTGTCTCCCTTGACGAATCGGCAGCTCTGCGCTGTACTGCTTCTAGCTGGGATATGTTTGCCGCTGTATATGGGTCCCATGCTGTAGATGCGTACTCCAGGATTGGGCACACTACTGCCTTGTAGCTTTGGTCCTTCACATCAGTCGGGCAGTTGCTGATGTTTCGTCTCAGGAAGGCAAGGG
>VMBQ01001705.1:103920-158539 GCA_007657795.1 Dreissena rostriformis
CATATATTTGACCTTTGACCTTGAAGGATGACCTTGACCTTTCACCACTCAAAATGTGCAGCTCCATGAGATACACATGCATGCCAAATATCAAGTTGCTATCTTCAATATTGCAAAAGTTATGGCCAATGTTAAAGTTTGAGCGATTTGACCCATATATTTGACCTTTGACCTTGAAGGATGACCTTGACCTTTCACCACTCAAAATGTGCAGCTCTATGAGATACACATGCATGCCAAATATCAAGTTGCTATCTTCAATATTGCAAAAGTTATGGCCAATGTTAAAGTTTGTGCAAACCAACAAACAAACAAACAGACACGGCAAAAACAATATGTCCCCAGTATAGACTGGGGGACATTAAAAAGATCAGGAATTTAGCCAGACACTTCCAACGTTAGTTGTAAAAATCCCTCATTAATACAGAATTTATAAACTATATAGTCAGAAAAGTCTGGAATTTAGTCATACACCTCACGTTATTTGCAACAATTGGTATATTTATAGAAAAGTGTCATGCATGTCCGGAATTTAGTTCATAACAATTTGGAAATAACGTCCAGTTCGGAATTCAGTAATTAAAGTTTGACATCTCGGCCATTACTTGATAAAACTTCGGACCACTTATCAGCACGACTGGCCCATCTAGCAGCCATGAGTGTGGTTGGTACTTCGGTCTACAAGTAAATGCCCCCGACGTTCTTCATCCTCCATAAGATTGTCAAAGTTTTCAAGAGACGATGAAGAGAAGCTACATTGAATCTCCAAGGAGTTTTCGGGATCCCTGTCCCACTTCCTGTGGGGCAATATATAGGAGGTATGATGAAGATGTGAATTATTTGCTGTATTATTTGGTTCGACCAAGTTTGCCTTACTGTATTGTATTAGTCTTACCGGTAATTTATGACAATAACAATAAATCCACAATGAAGCGGTTTATAGATAAAACATTAAACATTTCATACATGTTCAAATTATTAATAACGAAAGTATTCATATGTGACATGACTAAGTTGAAGAAAATTTCTTAGTCGTATGCCAGCAAGGCTTGGTCTAGTACTTTTACGTGTTATTACATTTGTTTTGCTTGCTCAAGAGTTAAAAGTGTAACTAATATAAAACTTGGCTTGTTAAATGTTCCATGTGTATTCCCAGAATCCCCAGCATCTTAGTATTTACAAAATATTGAGTGAAAGCCAAACACATTTATATTTGTCAGCTGCCGGGCGACTTCCTCGGTCTGGTGTGGAGAGCTGACCTCTCCCACCTTTTCAGCGGCGCCTACCCCACGTGCTCAGGACTCGCCTACGCGCAGCTTGTCTCCGTGAAACCGTAACCGGCGGCTGTGATGCTCTTATCCTCAGCATCTTCATCGTCATCAACATAATCGTTCTCATCATCACTACCATCGCCATCATAATATCTGAATGACTGTTGCAACTGCTTCTGTCAATTTCTTTGAGTATAACATTTTCGTTTAATTGTTTTAACTTCAATTTTACTTCAGATCGAAAAGACGAATTTTGATATGGCCTTATGTATCTTGGATTGGTATGCATAAATATGTTCTTATTCCATCATTTCGGACATACATTAAATTATTGTGATACGCATTTCAAAACCGATTGTGTGTGTATGTATTACGCAGTAAATGAGGTTCTTCCGGACTAGAGGCCGCATTATGTAAAGACCGGGAATGTGTCCCAGCACTCCTACCTAATTTGCTTACTAGACTCACGGAAGTTGGGGCGAATTTCTTATTATAGCTGCAAATTTCTCGCTATTTAGCTCTTACTGAAAGTTATGTAATTTTGGTGTGGTCTTATGCTGTGGGGGGAAACCGGAGTGCCCGGACGAAGCCCACCTGTCCGGTATGGTATCTGAATCAAAACCGATTTTATCCGCGCGTACTCTTTATCCGTCTTCCGTCCCTCCGATCCGTATTTTCCTTCCCGAGCTGGATCTCAACATGGCCACTGTCAGAGAGACGTGTAAATTACGTAAGATGTATGCTTCTGCTGGTTATTCAATTTTATAAAAACTGAACTGTACACAGGTTTCTAAATAAGCGACATGTCGCAGGCATGGACGAAAGACGTAGGTCAATGTATAATGTCATACACGGTAAAGAGGCGAAATTGATGTTCTGCGTATATTGATGTATAACGTATTTACCCGGTAGTCGATTTTACAAGCTAATTTCTGCTTCTCAAAGGCTTAATAAATTAATTTGGCTGTATATTTTATTGTTTTTGATTAATTTTCTTTATAGGCTAAATATACTATGCAGAGTGCTTAATAGGCTACATATCCTAAATAGGATGTATGTTTCATCCTATTGTATAAACTTGCTGAATAGTCTAAATAGGCGTCTAAATAGGCTGTACGTTTGAACCAATTAAATAAACTTTCTAAATAGCCTAAGTATTGTAACTTCACACTCGTGTGGAGGATAACCTCCGCTTTCAAAAAAATTTCCCATTTACCCTAAAAACAAATATCATATCAGATAAGTATCCAATGAAGTACAAACTTAGTAAGTGTTGTTTTAAATGACGACCCGTATCGTAAGCATGGGCCAATTACGAGGTCTCCTAAACTGTGAAGATTCATAAATGAAAACAGATCTTGAAATGACATACATAAAGAAACTATGGCGTACAACGTACATTTCACACGTCAGTCTTATTAGGTCAATCTTTGGAATAACCGTAGTTCCATTTTAACATAAACTAAATTCGGCTCCTGGGCCACACACATTAGCAGCAGCTAACACATATGTCTTGTTATGAATTCATTTACATAATACTTTATAACGCAGCCACTTTCACTTACACAATTCCGTCCATAAATTTGAAAGTTGTCTGACCAGGCCATCAGTATGATAATGCTTGCCGTGAAAGACTTATCAATCCTCGATCAATAATTTATACCTGTCATTTAAATCACAAAACTGTGAACGTACATACGAGCACTAAGTCTCACATTTTACATGCTACAACTAAAAAAAAAAATCACGTTTTCTGTTGCGTAATTATCTGCATCTCGAAATACGTTTTTACTTTTAACGGTATTTAAGAAGCCATCCGTGCATCCAAAACATCAATGATTTCATAAAAACATAACGTAGACATTTCCATTTATCAGAAACGGGGCTTAATGCATATAGGTAAGGTGTCATCCCAGATTATCCTGGGCAGTCGACACAGGCTTATCAGGGTTGGATCTTGCCATCTTCGACACAAAAATCCAGTCTAGGAGAGCGTCGTCCTTGACAAGCCTGTGCGCACTGCACAGGCTTATCTGGGAAGACTGTTTACGCACATGCAATAAGATCCGTTTTCTCGGAGCGATGATCAAATAAATACCTTGCAATGGACTTGAATAATGCATTTAACATATGAACAAACATGTACTACATGATTTTATTTTATGTTTAAACACGTTTAGACATGAGACATAACAATAAATAACTTCCCTTTGAGCATATACACAATAAAGAACAAAAATCTCATGGTATGTAGTCCCGGAATGTGTTTAAGCACTTTTATATTAATGCACAGGCTAACAACACTGAATTGCTCCACAACCCCAACATTGATTACAGTTAACAAAACAAACAATCATAGAAATATCTTCAGGTTTAAAACATTCTGAACTGTACTATATGAAATTTGCAAGAACAGTTCAATGGAAATGTACTTAGTTTTTGCTAAAGATCATTTAGCATACTGGCATTGATGCTTCGTTAACATACGTAGAGCTCTAAAACCAGTTGAAGATATGAGCTTGTTCTGGGAAAACTGGGCTTAATGCATGTGCATAATATGCAATCTACACATGCTAATCAGGGGCGACACTTTCAGCTTTTATTGAATTTTTCATTGAAACGAGGTCTCTATTAAACAAAAATCCAATGTAGGCATAAAATGTTGTCTCTGATAAGCCTGCATATGCATTAAGACCAGTTTTCCCAGACTAGGCCCATTTATAGCAGTTTGTCTTGAACAACCATCTGTGTCACCATATTAACTGTGACCAAAATCTTGTACAACACCAGCATGCCAGTCAAACACAATATCTCAAATAACAAACAAAAATCCGAGCAACAAAACAACACCCTGCTTATTTTCATATTTCTAAACATTATACCACACAGAAAAACCCGCAAAAAAAGAAAGAAAAAATAAGAAATCAAAAACAGATATATTCATAACACCAGGCCATTGAAAAAGAAACATATATAATAAAACTGATCGAAGCTATAGAATGATAAATGTTAATAGGTCAACAAAGATTACACAATTCAATTGTAAAATATTTGTGTATTCCACTTCATTAATATTACTTAACCTCATATCAAAATACACTAAAAATGGGTTAACAATTTTTGAACAAGATACATGCCAGCAACATGTAGAGCCCTTTGTCAAAAATGCTTTTAATTTTGTAGTTCTCTAAAATTGACATGTGAGTGTGACCTTGACCTAAGAGCACAGGTATGTATGCAACATGTCATCTGTATATGATCTGTTTATGATGTACATTTTAAAATTGTCATACAAATAATGAAGTTACAGTTCAACCAGATGTTTTATGCCTAATTTGACTTGAGTCTTGTAAATGTGACCTTGACCTTTAAGTTAGATAGGTCTTACAACATCATGCAGTCTCCACATGGTGAACCTTTGATATAACTGAATTGAAAATTGCAGGGCGAATGATTATATTTAGTTTGTGGTAAGTACTTAACATTTCTGAATGAATGTTTAGTCCCAACTAGTTGTATAAAGCCCATATTTGAACTTTTGACTTCTTAGTGTGACCTTGACATTTTAGCTTAGGAAATGGGTCTTACACACAACACAATGACTCCTTGTGATAAACATTTGTAGTTAGTTATAGTAGAATTGAATGATGAATGATGAAATTTCCAGTCCGGACAAGCTCTGCGTGCATGCACGGACATGCAACCATTGTGGCAGCTAGTTCAAGCTTTCTGCAAGCTGGATTTTAAAAGGATAAATAAATATTTAGACCTTAACATTACTGAAGCAAGGTTTCTAACAGAATCACTTAAAATGCATGTGCAACACATTTACATATGTACAAGCATAAATACTTAGGTTTGATATGTGGAATATGTTCTAGCATTATCTGCAAAGATAAATATCTACATTATCTATTAAAATTAGGTCCTTGAATATGTACAAAGCATGATTTTTATTGTATGAGAATATAAAATCCCTCCTCCGAGAAACTTATGAGCAACATCAAGATGTTATTAAATTCAAATAATAGAACAATAAAGTTCAAAAGCTCTCAAAATTATATACACCAACATAAACACTGAAGACTCATGATTTTTTCCGCTTAAGTTGATATAACATATATACCAGTAAATGAGTAGATACACACATTATGTGAATGTACTAGTTTGGATTTTTGTCCTCAGACAATGATTGTAACTGCACATCCCACAGTAATTGTAACTGCACATCCCACAGTAATTGTAACTGCACATCCCACACTAATTGTAACTGCACATCATACTCTAATTGTATCTGCACAGCCCACACTAATTGTAACTGCACATCAACACAATAATTGTAACTGCACATCCCACAGTAATTGTAACTGCACGTCAAAAAGTAGAAGCTTTGTTGTTACTTGTACATGGTTTGCATATAAACCTTTGGAACAAATATCCAGTTAGCACAATAGACAAACATCTTATTAACATTATACATTGCTTATATTATCACTATTGCACATAAAAATGGCTATACTAAAAAAAACATACATGTTTGAATACACATTTGAATACAATTCAATATACCGGTAATCTAAGTGAGATTCTTTGAAAAATGATAAAACATTCAAATAGGCTAGTATGATGTCATTAAATTTGCAAACAGACAAACTGTTAATGAATATTGAATAACACAATATAATAAAAGTTCTTAATTACAAATCGTTGAAACTTGAGTTTTATTAATTAAAATTCCTAATGTACACACTCACTCACTTATGTGCAGATGTGTTCATATCATTTAAAACAATTATTTTATTCCTCCACCAAATATGATTTTTTTATGAAATACAACTACAGAACAAAATTATTTGAATAACTTTGGTACATAATTTGTATTGTAAGTATTAAAATGTTTTTGCTAATTGTTAAGGACAATTATAGCTTCTTATTAATTTGGGTTATTTATTGTTTACTAAAAGGCGTAAGAGATAGTGCTAGTGCTTCATAATTGAACAAAAGGGTACCTAATACATTAATATGTTATTAACATGATTTTTTGAAAATTAACATGCATGTTCATCAACATTACATATTTTCATTTAAGTTTTTTTAAATGCAAGGAAAGATGTAATTTGCTAAGGACATTAAAATGTTAAAAAAAAATTCAAACATCTAAATGAGATCTTTACGACAATCCCTCTGTTACAACTACACCACGTGAAACATATGACCAGTGCCTGACATGAAATTCCTAAATAATAGTTGTAAAGTTATACATGTGTTAATAATATGACATGATGATGTC
Source organism: Dreissena rostriformis (assembly GCA_007657795.1). Lineage (NCBI taxonomy): Eukaryota > Metazoa > Mollusca > Bivalvia > Myida > Dreissenidae > Dreissena > Dreissena rostriformis. Next base: position 110,482 of record VMBQ01001705.1, read on the forward strand.
AAAATGAGTGTTTGATCGCAAAAATGCACCAGTTTTATACATAAATGTATAATAATTATTGAAATAACTATTTTGAAAATACTTAAACATAAGTAAAATCATATACACATACAAATGTCTGAGTTTCATTTGAGTGATAGTAATGTGAATATGAATTTCAAGATTTTTAATAAGAACTAGACCCCCAAAATACGATTATAGTTAAGATGTCACATAACTATAATATTTGCCTAGGCAGGACAAAATGATTATAACCATATATGGTAGCATTAAATGATACCAGAAACACATTTATGTGCCAAATTTTTCAAAAGACTTAACAGCGCCTGATTTCATACACAATCCCTTAATCACATAGTTTGCTCCACTTTATAAACAAACATTAATCAAGAGTCAATGCCCATAAAAAATACGATACTGAAGTCCTTCAATCAGTTCACTGGTCGTCAAGTGTGTATCACATTATGGCCATTACACACCCCACGTGTGAACTGTCCATGTGATGAAAGCGCAGACACTGAGTTTTTATGTACACCGGCTGTGCCACAGATCTGCTGGTATTTTTGATACACCAACCCAGGCCACAGGTAGGCGAAGCTGAGCCGGGGGTCGGCTCTCGTGCAGGCAAGCAGCATGAGGAACACTTGGAGGTAGGGAACCAGTAAGACCAGGAACCACACTGTCAGGGGCACGTCACTCAAGTGACCCCACAGCCGCGACAGCAACGAAGATTTTGAGACATCATTACCGTCCGAGTGAAACTTCTCTATATGGTCCACAGCAAAATGGTTGTAATGTTCATTGAATTCAAAGAGATAGTAGAAGAATACAAACGTGGCCGTGAGGTAGAAGAGGACCAGCAGCCAAGCCATACGCTGCCTGAAGTTCATACTGTCAGTTGACACCTTAAAACAAAATAAAATAAATTATAACAAAAACAACAAAATCATTTTTGTCATCTCACTTAATTTTGATGTATAGTCAGCCTTGACAATATTAATTAAACTTGTTAGCTCAATTTAACAAACATAAGATTTGATTGGTAGTAAAGTGAACCAAGAAGGAAAATAGAGCCTAGTGGGAGACTCAAACCCATTGGCCAGAACATGAGAAAGGGGTTCTACCATCTGAGCAGGTTCAAATCCTCGCACCCTGCATTCCTCTTCCATTAACCTTTTAGGCTGAGCTCCATGCATTATTGCCTTTTACTTTTGACACCATTTATTATTAAAGTAAACCCAGGACGAACAGTGCGTCTGGTAAGCGACTAAAATCCAAGATCGACAAATCACCTGATTGGTACTCTACCATCTGAGCCAACCAGGGGCAAAGATCTAGGAATAAAACAAAGATTTGTGTTATCGCAAGTTCCCGTAGTTTCTCCCGGCCCAAGTTTCCAGTTAGATAAACTGGGTTGTCCGTTCATTGGTAATGGAAGTAAAAATAGACATTTCTCTTTTAAACAGTTGTTAATTGTCTGGTAAAATACATCAAACTAAAATAACATTAAAATAAACTTTATATCAGCAGATAACAGTTTATGTTATATTGTTAAAACAATTTCTGATGGACATGTTTCATCTGCATTGTTTTAAGACTCATTAAACATAAGTATTGTTATCTATCTAACATGTTACAAGGTGACTTATTTTGACAATCTTGTCAACTCATGGGGAAACATGTTGTGTCCATGCATAACAACTAACGCTTTTAAGCCACGTATTGAAACAATGTCATATTCACATGACTGCTGATAGCAGTTCAAACGATTGGTAATCACGCAAAAAAAACAACAACACATGTGAACAGCAAAAGTCTAGTGGACATTTTGCTACTGATAAGCGACATTAACATGGAAACCTTGTACATTATTACCATGTGCTTTACCAACACCATAAACATCTTTAAAATAAACAAGCAAATTCGTTGAATTGATCCCCCGCCAAACTAGAGCTTTGTCACAGATGTTACGTATACCCCCACATGCTGCATTGACACAGAATATTGACAAAGGGCCATAACTCTGTTATTAACAAATGGTGTACAATGCCATTTGGCGTGCATCATCCTCTTATCCATTTATATACTCATATCAAGTTTCAATGAAATCCGCCAAAGCACTTCCAAGATATGGTTCCAGACACAAAAGTGCCGGACGGACGGACGGAAGGACAACACCAAAACAATTTCCCTCCGCCTTTGCCGGTGGTAACAAATTAACGAGTCAGTTATATATTCAACTCTTTTGAAAGAATGAACGAAAAATTGAAAATTAAGTGGATTGCATAAACTGAAATATTTGGGAACGATGAGAAAAATTGTGAATGTAATCAGATTTCGCAGACGATTGTCTACTATATACATCTGTCAAATCCATCCAGGATCAAATCCAACTGCAAACAGATCTGAAATCTCTAGAAAAATGGGCTTCCGACTGGGGCATGCAATTTAATGCCACCAAGTGTTACATAATGTTGTTACACAGAGCAAAGATCCCTTTCACCTACAGATACTCCTTGAACAATCATATCCTTGAACAAGTTAGTGAAATTACCATCTGTGACAATTTAAAATGGGGATCTCAAATCAACAAGATATGTAACAAAGCAAATTCTACAATTGGGTTCATACGAAGAAATTTGAAACATTGTAACAAAATTTTTAAAGAAACAGCCTATATCTCATCAGTGCATTCCGTTTTGGACTACTCTGCAAGTGTCTGGGATCCGTATCTACAAAAAGATATAGACAGAATTGGAAACGTACAGCGTAGGGGAGCAAGGTTTGTCAAAAAGGACTACCATAGAACAAGTAGTGTTACATCAATGATGAATGAACTTGGATGGAAACCTCTTGCACACCGGAAAAGAGAACAACGGCTAACGCTACTCTTCAAGATCATACACGGCCTGGTGGCTATCCCCGCCAACGATCACATAGCTTTCAACAAACGACCATCAAGAACAGGACATAGCCAACCAATTAAAATCATTGCCACAAATACTGATTATATATTTAAGAACTCATTTTTTCCGAGAACCATAAGAGACTGGAACTTACCAGAAAGTGCCAAAAAATCAGACACTGTGGATAGTTTTAAAGACAGCATTTCATGCTACTAAATTAAACGCTCACACACCCCCTGGATACTTTCTGCTCAGTGATTGAGCCATTTTCCAGTATCCTACAGATACAGATACATATACATGTATACAATATTTATTGCAAAGTGACGAGGTGACCTTTGCATGCCGGTGACTAGACAACACCTATGCTATGGAATTGACAGTTGTAAGAAGTATCCTGCTATGCCTGGTCAGCTTGATTTGTGGAATTCAATGTCCTCAAAATCAAATCATCAGATGGCCGCACAATTAAAAAAAAATCCCAATGCATTTGATGGCAAGCAAATATCAAATTGGCACATGGATGACGGGATGTCCATTCAGCCAATCGTTCTCACACTTTTCTAACAGTACAAATGCTGTTCACACTAATCACTATTCATGTGCGTTGCAATTTAATATATAAATAGTGTTTTAGAAATGTTGTCTGTAGAACACATAATCTAAATCTTCATAATGATAAATGTATGAATAATTTACAGCTAACAGAGGGTACTGAGATTACACAAAATCTCACATTGATGTTTCCCATCTTAGTTTATTAAAGATCTTTGCGAGGTGGCTTGTTCTTACCAATGCACACTGCAGTTGAAAAATGTCATATAGTAATTAAATAGTTATCCACTATGGTAAGCAAACGTTTAAATAAATACTCAATTAGGACACTGGCAAATCAAGTCTTAAAAGAGTAAGAAATATATCGAAAATTAACATTCTGGTTTGTAAGTTACGAAAAGACCTGAGTACGAATGGATAAGAACTGGGATATTTTCTGCTAAAACATTTACTGATTATTGACGAGCGATTCGAATACCGGTTTATTGAATCATTCATCGTCTGCCACTGATGAATTGTTCTTGTCATTTAGATGTCAAATTACGTATACATATATAAGACAGCAATTGAAATAAACTGAAATGAAAGTTGTGTATCATGTACATGTTGAAAACTTCCGGTTATAATAAAGAGCAGAAAGATAACAAATGAAAGAAAAGTTAAAACGTCTTCAGTCAAACACAAATCCCAAGCAGCGAATCAGAATTTTAAGCAAAATTGATACTTTTTGTCAATGTAAATATTATAACATGTAAAGTATCATAATATGTGTAAATATTAATAAAATTATGTTTAAAGTCTTTTCCCACATTTCAGTCCAGCTTATAAAATGTTCAGCGTCTATTGATTTTTAATATCACGCCGCAAAGGGCTGGGGGAGGGTATTCTAGAAATACCATTCGTCCGTCCGTCAGGCCATCACTCCAATCGTCAGAATGTCGATAACACGTTCTTGTCGACTCCATATAACCTATACCCTTTTACGGATTTTCATGAAACTCGCCTCAAATAATGACTGCAGTAAGACGATGTACATAAAGCACGAGTCAGACATGCCGACCCGACTTAGTGGTTTTACTTCCAGGTCACAGGATGATTTTTTTCTGAAAGGTGGCTAAAATGTTGAGGACATTGAGACGATGTGTACAAGGAATGAGAAAGTCACGAAATCTCAATGTCAATGCCATACTTCATTTTTAAAGATTTAAGCTTACAGTTTCGTGTCCTCGCCATATCTCTTATATCTTTTGAAGAATGTTCGTGAACCTTACCTCAAATGCTTAGGGCATTAAGACAATGTGTAGAAAGCATAAGTCAGTCACGCCTGCTCAAGATCAAGATTATACTACAAAGTCAAAAGTCAAGATTCTATATTTTCATGTCCAGTCCATATCTCCTATACCCATTGCATGAGCTTTATGAAACTTGGCTACACTGTTCAGGGCATGAAGACGGTGTGCAGAAGGCATGACTAAGTCACGTCTGCTATAGGTAAGATCATACTTTCAAGTCAGTAGTTTGAGCCTCTACTTTCGTGTCTGATTCATATCTTCTAAAACCATAGACGGATAGTTATGACAACAATGTTTAGGTTATTGAGAAGATTTTTTATAATGCATGAGTTAGTCACACACGCTCAAAATCAAGATCAAAAGTGTGACTGCTCTATCGAGCTTTACGCAAGCGGGCTCAGGAAATAGTCATTGTATACATCCAGTTGTTTTCATATTGTTTGAAAACGTTCACACATAGTATATTTTGTCATATATTGTACTATTTGTCTTTTCTAGCTGGAACCCAATTATGTATAGCTTTGATATATACATGTATGCCGAAAGCAAATGCCATTTTAGTTTCATTTGATTAAACAAAATGCCGTAGTGGTGATGTAATCGCCCTTTAATTTTACTCAATAAGTGACGTATTTTTCGAGCAAATCTATTGTGTTGTCAAATTTCCGTGGCAAAGCAAGTGATAACCCGACATATGACAAACGTTTTGTACCGCAACCGACTACGGTAACTAAATCTGCGCATGCATAAGCGCTTAGATCACCAACTTGAGGCATTTCAAGCTAGTACCTTTTTCAACTGCAACCCTCACATACACGGAATATCTTTCCCTGTGCACTATTATGTATTCCCTTTAAACAGATTTTTTCTATACAGTTTCACAGTTTTTATCCTCTGTGATCATTTATAATAAAAAGGACTGTCACGAGTCAACTTCAATAAATAAACGTAATGTATAATTTAAATCGTTACGAACCGCGAAGGAAATCGGTTAAACCATAGCTCTAATTAATTTTATTATTTATGTTGTTCATTATTTCGTTATACATATTATATGATATTGTTCAATGTCCGTTCTCCAGCCTTTCAAAAATTATACTATATCGAATAATTTAATTAAACACAATTGCTGCGAAGTGAAACCTAGGTTGCATCAGTAGGAGATTATTCTTATCGTCACTAAAAGGGCCTATATTTGAAAGTTGCAAGTTTCCAAACAATTAGAAACAGGGCAAACATACATCAAAATACAAAAAAAAAACAATGAATAAAACTGGGGCAGCGCCTTGGAACGGTGAATGCAAATCATAGCAATACGTGGGGGATGAGGAGGGGTGGGGTTGTAATTAAACCGGTTGTATGGGCCCCAGACCTCACTTAGCCCACTGCGAGTTATTTATACGACATATTTATAAAATAGAAATCGAACACGATTGTTAACAGACAAATACAAAATATTAAAAAAAAGCGCACGCGAGCAGTTGACATTTTCCTCGTTATCATTCAGAATTCTATTTTTGACTGGTAGCGCGAAAGTACTGGTGTACATAATCTACTTCACTAAATAAAAATATCTCATACAGTGGATAGACCTCCATAGAAATGATTGCAAATTACGATTTGGTCATTTTTAGTCAGATGTGTGTTCTAGCTCTCTCATTGGTGATCCTAAAACTTATTTATTGTGATTTTATTAAGATGTCACTTTGTGTTTCCATACATCCAAAAATAGTGCGCCTATTGTTGGAATAACTTCTTGTTTGTTATCATACTGGAAAATTCAAATAATGATAGTTCTGTTTTTTTCTTTGGCAAGTTTTGTGATATCGGATATCAATCTGGATAATAGAATAACCGTGCTACTTATTGAAGTGCAAAATGTTATTTCCTATTTGCTCTACGCTTTGGAAATGTACTTAAGGTATGGTTATGAATATGCCTAAAAGAGAATGTTTTACGGATGTGCTTATTTGTAAGCAACCCTTAATGTAAGTGTGATTTTGTTATATTTGGGTGAGGAATGTTTGCTCCCGTGTGTGATCCACAACACCCTGTCAATTATAATGTTGTTGTTTTCTCTTTTACAGAAATCAACAAAACACAAATCACCAATTCTTTTACCAAATGAAAATGACGACGATCCGCTTGCCTCGACTGTTGTGTACCTGAGGATTCAAATCCAGCCAACAATATAGTACACTTCACTTGGCGTTGTTATGTATTTGGTTGTAGTTGTTAACACAATCACACCATTGCACGATTCAGTTGATTAATTGCAAACTTTTGGGCAAACAACATAAATTCAAAGCGATATATTTCTCGTTTGTTATTTTCCGATATATTTATTGCAATTAAATTCGTTCCCTATAAAGTTCCACAACGTTCCACATCCTCATTGCATTAAAGAAGAAAGATTTATTGGAATACAGCCTACTGCGAGGAATATATCTTTACAGTAGTTTTCATAAGTTGGTTTATTATCAACTAGCATGTAACTTCCGGTGAGCTGTCAAACTTAACAAAATGACATGGAACAGTCTTTCTTTTAATTAATACGCTGCCAACATGGGCCTGTGTAAATGTCCAAAGAAAAAAGTGACAAACTTGTTCTGTTTTGAGCATAGAGTCAATGTGTGTGAGCATTGTTTAGTAGCCAATCACGACAAGGTATGCTCATGTTTACTAGCTGTAGCGAAAAGGAAAAGTATTGCAGGACAGGTTAATTTCTTGTGAAAAAAATGTCAACAGACGATGTAGCATGTAAAATATTCCTAAATAAACGATTTTGTGATACTTCTAAACACTATATACACAATATATAAATGAGGAAATATTTTATAATGACCTATCATTTATATAGTATCAAGGTATGATGAATTACACTATTTACTTGTTTTTGACGCATTTTTTTATCGGAAAAAAATGGTGACCGTGTCAAAATATTTTTCCATATTTGTACAACAGTGCACTGTAATGTGGTTTTAGTGTATTTAAGTTTACAATGTATTGTGGGTTACTGTGTTATGTGATGTATTATGGTTTTCAGTGTATTGTGCAGTCCTATCTCAAATGGCTACAGGACAGTGACTACAATCCACTCTGCGCCCTGTGTAACAAAAGTCTGTCTGATGACACCTGTGGCCAGTGCGTCCGTCTAACCTGCTATGGTAAGTAGCCTTCTTATGAAAATTTGTACAGTGGTTACTTATAAAAGAGGGAAGACTTATATTGATTTTAAGGTCACAGGTTATTGTTATAGGAAATTTGTTTTGTCACAATTTTTTTGAGAACGCTGACCTATGATAATGCAAATTGGTAAAGTAGTTACATGGGAGGAAAACAAAGACTCATTTTGATTTTGAGGTCACCAGGTCAAAGGTCAAAGCCACAAGAGCTTGTATCAAGACATTGGTTCATGATATCTTAAGAATGCATTGAGCTTTGAAAAAAAATTGGGGTTATCCCTTTGACCTGTTGACCTCAAAATCTAGAGACGTCATTCTTTCCTTTCAAAAAACAAATTTAGATAAAAAAAAGTCTCTTCTTAAAAAAAACTTTTTAATTTCCCGTAACGTATCCATTCATATGACGCACGAACACTTAATTGATACATGAACATGTGTTTAATATATTGTGCCACAAACAAATAAAAAGAGCATTTTGTATCTTGTAAAATATAGATGTTACCAGACGATATCTAGCGTTGAAATTTTGGATATTGCTTTAAGGAACACTGATTACTTATTGGGTAACTTTATTTTATGAAATATTTTACGGAATATTCATTGATTTTGAGCATTATAGAGGCTTTAAAACAAATAATACAGTGTGTCATTCTTTACCTGCTTGTCCATCTATTTGTCGGCAACTTCTTGCTGGAATTCAAACAACCTGTATTGGAAGGTAAATCACACATGGAAGTTTGCATAAGACTGTAATTTTCTGCCTTTGTGATTTTCACAGATTTATGGTAGTTCAATGATTTCTAATATTAGTTCATTGGGTATTTGTCTGTGCTGCTTCTCAGCCTATAGTGGCCATCTGTCAGCTATCTGCGCAGGCTTATCATGGACAACACTTTCTGCATAAACTGGATTTTGTTTTTGTTCTGAAGAGACTTTATATAAACCAAACATACCATAAAAGGGTAAAGTATTGTGCCTGATTAGCCTGTGCACATTCAAATCGACACTTTATGCACAAGCCTGATTTTCCCAGAGCGTGGCTCATATACAACTTGTTAGTTTTACCAATAGCAGAAATTATGTTTCTTTTATACCTAATGATAAAATATGACATTTCTGCAGTGAAATAACAGCAGTGAAAATAAACAAACTGGAATAATGACAACATTTTGTCAACAAAATGACGTCATTTCAATGTATTGAGGCACGCCACGGGAGAAAGGGTAACTTTTCAGCGAAAGGGAAACAGCTGTTAATTATTTTCCTGGAAAAAGGTCATAAAAGAAACAGAAAATTTGTTCAAGTCAGTGTAAGATCGTTTGTTATTTTACACGTGATCATAGACAAATACTATTTTTCACTCGTGGCTGCGCCACTCGTGAAAATATATTTTCTATGATCACTCGTGAAATAACAAACGATCTTACACTGACATGAACAAATATCCTCTATATCTTTCCTTCAGATGTGTTCCATTTTTCGTGCTTGCACCTGTACGCCCAGGGACTGCCTGGACACACAGCCCCTGCAGGGTACATGTGCCCAACTTGCCATGCAGGCATATTTCCCCCAGNAACCGGGGCTCCACCGAGAACGTCCGGGATGAACCGGGGACAACCGGGGCTCCACCGGCAAACTATTAAAATGTTTAATACCTCCGGGATGAACCAGGAGTCACAGGGGCTCTGCCAGGACGCCACCGGCTTTCACCGGGGCTACACCGGGACGCTACCGGCTACGATCGGGACTCGACCGGGGCACTACCGGCTACGACCGGGACTCACCGGGGCGTCACCGGGATAAACCGTAGCTCTACCGGGGCTGACCGGGACTCTGCCGGGATGTAAACCGGGGCAGCACCGGGAATATTTGACCGCGATATAAAAAAAACATCGATCATCCCGGTTGTCGCCTGTCGACCGGCTATATCAAACCGGGATCAACCGGGGCTACACCGGAAAAAAGTGAGACTTGGGCTTTAGTTATTGCACTTTTACAGTTTCAGCCTTTCAATTTTACAGTTTTAGTCCGTACACTTTAACAGTTTTATTCCTTGCACTTTTACAGTTTTAGTTCCTGTACTTTTTAAATTTTAAATATTTCACGGTGTGTTCTAACATTTGCATAGGGCCTATTAACATTTACTTTTCTGATCAATCTACAATGGTACATATAATATTGTCGCATAACAATAATTTCCAATAAATTATAAATTAAATTAATTTCTCACATTGTTTACCCCTTGTACAATTTAGTTCAATTCGGTTTATAGTTATTTCGAGCCATTAAAACCGTACATATTGTATGGAGTATACTACACTAGCAGTCGGAAGCGAGTAAGTATAGTTAAGTATATGTTATTGGGTGTGACCTTGACAATGTTCATTGCCAACTTCGCGCCTTTGTACAATTTGAAGTCACTCACAGGTATCAAAGGTATCGCTTAAACATCAGCTTGTTATAGTATTCGAAGACACGATACGTTCCGCTGTTTAACCCTTTGCATGCTGGGATATTTGTCGTCTGCTAAAATGTCGTCTGCTGAATTTCTAAAATTAGCATTTTCTTCGATTTTTTTTCAAAGAATACTATCAGAATAGCAAACAGTTTGGATCCTGATGAGACGCCACGTTCTGTGGCGTCTCATCTGGATCCAAACTGTTTGCAAATGCCTTTAAAATTCGGTTCCAGCGCTAAAAGGGTTAATGATACGGTTGTATACAAAACAGGTACGAATGAGGAACCGACAACGCAATTGTTTGAAAACAAGGACACTTCAAATAGCACAAACCATTTGAAAAGAGGCCACAGAGTCTTGAAGAAATTTCACAATTACTACGGATTTCTATGATCCACTTCAAAAGTTCCCTATGAAAGCAGTGTGTTTTGCAAATAATAAGCCACCTGTTTTCAATAACACGTCCAGAAATTAGGTTTAATAAAACGGTCAAACTTTGTTTTTCGTTAACTTTTTTTGTACTAGTTATTTCCCACTTAAATAAGAAATTTCAGTGGCACAAATCTTCCAAACCCCTCTGCAATATACCTTTCTTTAACAAATACGTTATTTTGCGAATATGATCCAGTGTATATAAAACTCAACTTGAAATACCAAAACAAGTTTATGGTCGGTACCAAAAAAAGAAGGGTCAACCGGAAACAAAAAACTGTTAAGACCTCTCTATCGGGGATTCCACTTTAAATGTGCCTTCTGATTGCAGTGTGGTATTTAAATACATGTGCGTTAAGCGTCATCCCAGATAAGTCTGTGCAGTACGCACAGGCTAATCACGGACGTCATTTTCCGCCTAAGCTGGATTTTCTTTTAGAAGATGTTATTATACATGAGTGCTTAACATGTATACATGTAATATCAATGATACTCTGTTATAATCGTTAATAGTCATTATAAGCTAATTAATGAAAAATAGCAAAAAAACAGTTTTTTAAAATCACGTGTTTTTTTTTCAACAGTAAAGTGGGTCCTGTGATAACAATAATATATAATAGCTCTATTTTATAGCACACACAAACAATCAATTCAACGCAATTGATAATTGTTTACAGTTCACATTAATTCTGACCAGTCGTCTGAACAATTCTTTCTTTAAATTTGTATATTTCCGGCAGCTTATTTATATGAATTCGACCACGTCAGTGAAAAAATGGCAGTAATGCATGATCAATAAATGCGTGGATGGTTAAAACATTATAATAACGATGAATGTGACACCTTCCCGTTTTCTGCCCCATTAGTTGTTTTCATTTTAAGCAAACGTTTTGTTCGGAGCGATTTGACAATGGTTAATGGTTACAGTTAACACAGAATGCATCTCGTGTAAGAAGGACCTTACTGGTAATAGAAAAGATATCAACCCGGGCGACCAAAACATGGATTGCTCATTCAGTGTCGATTGCCCATATTCATAACATAGATTTCGCTAAAAAATCTTATTATCATTTGCGCTTTGTAAAAGAATCGGTTTGCATTTATGCACAATGACATTTATTATATATTCTGTTTTAATTCTAAAACACTGTATATATAGAATAAAATATATATGTCCCGATATAGCTGCAAAAGACTAGTTGAAAACAAAACAAACACGCATCCGAATATTAGAGGTATCAAAGTTATTAAATTCACTTGTAACTCGACCATAAGACATTGTTTCTGGAAAATGTTTCAGATTACGCTGAGCGTCCCCAAACTGTCCTATCAAAATATGTGAACATTTTGCTGATAAGCCACGCTTGTTGTCAAGGGTTGACGTTTGAACGACAATCGCACTGGCTATAATTGGTGCAATTCGCCAATTAGTATGCCTATATGTATGCACATGTGCACATATGCACCTTTAGGCACTTAAAACATTTTAAAACATTTTCTGTTTTAAATATTGACTAATAATTGATATAATATGTTTTGTTGCCGTACTTAAAGATGCAAACTAAAATAAACATGTTCATACTTGTAATACATCTTTTATTCATTGGTATAAGCCAACATATATTTAAAAGTACTTGATTAATTACAGATAATCGCTTAAAATAAAATAAAATGTCCAATACATAATGTATGTATGAAAACTTTAATTGTGTTACACTTGATTGAAAGAATGTTTCGTACTACAAGTAGACGAATGACCTTGGAACACCTAAAAATCTTAATTTAAAAGAAAGCTTTTTGCGACAGACATTGCTTTAACCACGCGTGTCCACACGGGCAGGCGACCAGAAAAATGCATGCTTAAGAGAAGTTATTATAACTTATCATAAATTACTCATGTCGAAGCACCATATAATCTTATTCAATAGCACCAAAGGAATACATCTACCTATGTTACGTTCACGCCATGCTTGGAGCAATACTCAATCCTCGCTAATTTCAAAATTGATACGGAACAAATAAGCCCACGGGTAAATGAGTACGATTATTGAGTGAAAGTAGTTTATCTGTGTTGATCCATTGGCGAGTCCAATATTATCATCTATTGAAAATTGTTGACACCATAATTAGATTTCCATTGTTACAATCCGCAGTGAAGTTTAGAATGTGTGTTAAACCGCTTTGACGGAACATGAAATTGTTTTATGTACGCCGGTGAAACCGACGGCAATTACCTAATGCAATTATACAAAGTAAAACAATATTTGAATACTAATGGACGAATATAAGATTACATCAATCCGTTAAATTCTAAAGACAGAGTGAAGCATTATTAAAGGAGTTTATTTACATATTCTCAAAATGACAGTTTTAAAACTTGTTGTCACATATTCAAAAAAAGAAGAACACTAAATCAGGGAGCAAATTAACACCCATGCGGTATACTCATATTGAAAATACAATTTCGTTTATAAATAATGATTGTTTGACATTGATTAAAGCAGTACAAACGCGTGAAATGCTATTTTGATCACGTTGCTGATCTTTGAGTAGATTCGCAAAAGTTATTTTCAATTTTCTTAGATTTTATTTAAGAAACATACAAATAGTTTACCTTTCTCTCAACAGTAGTAAATTATTCATAAAAACGCTGGCCGCCGATCGCACTTAGATAAAGTTTTCAGCTGAATTCGATCACAAAGGATAGTGTAGAAACTAGCTCACAATATCCTTTTAATTTCACAATCAGATTTAGTATCGTTTCAACATTCCAGAACTGTTATCCAGTGATTACATTCACACAATCATTTCTGTTCCGACCTTTCTATCGTTGTTTACACTGATTGGCTGAAAGCTCCTCTAATTATTCCTGACTATTCAAACGATTTGAACAAAAATTAAAACTCAGAGTCCAGTCTATACAAACACGAATTAGAATGTCATCCTCGTTTTATGTGAAAGGCATTGTGCATAGGAGAACTAAAATAGGTATTCAGAACTTTTGGTACTCAATAGAACGCTATCACCGCGTTTAAACCCAATCTGGGTGCAATGAATGGTTAATACATTTCGATATATTAATCTTTGCTGCTTTATAGTTCAACGGATCAATTTTAACTCCAACATTGAATATTTTTTTTAATCAAAACCATTGTTAACACATGTTAACATGATCACATGGCGTTAATAAAACGGTCTTTCAAAAGAAGCTATTGAGAAAATTATGTATTTTAAATCCTAATACATAGTTTGTTTACATATTGAACTGACATATTAAAACATGAGAAAAACTGCCGTCTTGTCTTTATGCCTAGTGGGCTCTCCCATTTTCTAAATTGGATCAATTTATTTCCAAAATTAGGGATGTCAAGTATATTTATTTCTATATTTAGAAGATTTCTTACAGAAATTCCTTAAAGCAAACAGCGAAGACCCTGATGAGACGCCGCATCATGCGGCGTCTCATCTGGGTCTACGCTGTTTGCCAAGGTCTTTTTTCTAGACGCTAGGCATAAATGGGTTAATGATTTTACTTATGTATGGATTGCTTTATTTGATCAAAAACATGTAAAAAAAATGTTTATTTGTTTTTAAAAGTGTTATCTGTATGCATATATCATGAAGTACTTATCAATTACTTACCAAACTTTGCAAATATTTTACAAGGGACGACACATAACTGAACATGCAAAAGCCAAGTTTTCCCAGAACGCGGCTCTTATCATCTAAGGTCCACATTTTATTCGAAGTAACTGAGGTGTGTGTGGTCTTTATGACTAACTAGTTTTCAACATGCATACATCCATATTTTGGCGGCTTTGCAACTAGAAGGATTACAATTTCACGGTCAAAAACGTGTGAACAATATTAACAGCTCGAACACTCTAATCAACACCTTCTTTCACAGGATTATAACGCACTCTTCATAGTACTGTATAATGCAAAACGCAGCATGTGGTATATAGTTTATCTTGATTAAGTTTACAAGAAATTGGAACGCGTGTGACCAAACACAGAAATAACGCGAAAACCTACATAATCGTATCGTTTACTCGAGTCCTCGCCCTTGTAATCCAGAGGTCGAAATGCGAAACAATCGCAAGTCCTAACGGAACCTTGACCATGTTAATTGCCAACTTCGCGCCTTCGTACAAGCTATACAGTTCTACGTATATTGTACAGTACATCAAAGCTATCAAATGTATATCGCGCGAGCATCAGCTTGTTACACTAATATAGAACAGAATATATGTGTCGTGTTCTGAGAAAACTGGGCATAATGCTTGTGCGTAAATTGTCGTCCCAGATTAGCCTGTGCAGTTTGCACAGGCTAATCAGGGACGACAATTTCCGCTTTTATGGAATTTTTCGTTTAAATAATGTCTCTTCTTAGCGAAAATCCAGTTAAGTCGGAAAGTGTCGTCCCGGATTAGCCTGTGCTGACTGCACATGCTTATCCGGGACGACACTTTACGCACATGCATTTTGCCCAGTTTTCTCAGAACGCGACTAATATTATAAATCAATGCGCGCATAATAAATACATTATTATAACGATGAATGTGACAGGTTTCCTTGTCTGACCCATTAGATGTTAAAAGTTTTAAGTGAACTTTTTCCGGAGCAAATTGAGGATGGTTAAGGATGACAGTTTCAATGGAATGCTTCTCGTGTTTGAAGGACATTTGTCATCCGAGGCGAACAAAACAGTGATTGCTCATATGCCATGTAAACAATCCGACTTGCATTTACACATATTGACGTTTGTGATTTATTCTATTTAAATTCTAAAACATCTTATACAAATGATACACTTTTACTAAAGAATAAGCCTGAAACCGAAAGAAAACAAGATTATTCTTCAAATCTGTATGATCTGAAAACATGCTTTAGTGGTATCGAAGTCATATCGTAATAACTCGTAGGACATTGGTGTTGGAATATGCTTGATATATGTGTCGTTTTCTGAGAAAACCGGGCATAATGCTTGTGCGTAAATTGTCATCCCAGATTAGCCTGTGCAGTCCGCACAGGCTAATCAGGGACGACACTTTCCGCCTAAACTGGATTTTTGCCAAGAAGAGACTTCATTTAAACGAAAAATGTCATAAAAACGGAAATTGTCGTCCCTGATTAGCCTGTGCGGACTGCACAGGCTAATCTGGGATGACAATTTACGCACAAGCATTATGCCCAGTTTTCTCAGAACACGAAACATATTAGTTTTAATAATAATATTACGCATTATGGTAACCTATCAACCAAACAGTCCCATTTGCAAATGTGGAAACATGGCTGTAGAGGCCAACTGGGCATTTTCAAAGATCGACATATACATGACAATCGTGCTATTTATAATTGATGCATTTTGCCAACACCTCGTAACCCTATGTACATACGTTTGTGTGCACTTTAGACCCATTGTTTAAAAACACACCTAAAAAAAATATTTTCCAGGCGTGGATTTTTAAACGTTGTGTTACCATCCAGCCATAAATGAACGTACAGATTTGTAACTTATTTGTAATTAATTGCTATTGTGAATTATTGTGAAAATAAGTGAACAATGTAACGTTCTGGTAATTAATTATAAATGGTTGTGTCTAATTCATTTGAGAGATTTAATGCAACGTGTGTTACATAAGGTTTATAAAAAGTGTGCCCTTGGAAAAAAAATCAACGGCTTCATATCAAATTTAAGTAAAGTAAACAAAATAATAAACTACGTGTCCATTTATTCAAGCGTTCGACTAGAATTGTGAGTATTATCATAGCTCACCCAGTGATTGTCGAGGTAACATATGTGTCGTGTTCTGAGAAAACTGGGCATTATGCTTGTGCGTAAATTGTCATCCCAGATTAGCCTGTGCAGTCCGCACAGGCTAATCAGGGACGACTATTTCCGCTTTTATGGAAGTTTTCGTTTAAATGATGTCTCTTCTTAGCGAAAATCCAGTTAAGGCGGAAAGTGTCGTCCCTGTTTAGCCTGTGCGGACTGTACATGCATTATGCCCAGTTTTCTCAGAACGCGACTCATATTATCAACGTCCATAGAACACTATGAATAATTTACTTACTGACTTACTTATGTTCACATCGAGCTTGGCAATATTGGCGCAAAAATCAATCCTTCACTAATTGTATAAGTGATACGAAACAAACACGCCCATTGGTAAAATGTGTCGTGTTCTGAGAAAACTGGGCATAATGCTTGTGCGTAAATTGTCATCCCAGATTAGTTCCCACAGGCTAATCAGGGACGACAGTTTCCGCTTTTATGATTTTTTTTGTTTTAATGATGTCTCTTCTTAGCGAAAATCCAGTTTAGGCGGAAAGTGTCGTCCCGGATTAGCCGGTGCGGACTGCACAGGCTAATCTGGGATGACACTTTACGCACATGAAATTTGCCCAGTTTTCTCAGAACGCGACACAAATAAGTACGGCAAAGTATTTAACAAAATGCAGTGGAAGTAGAAATGATCAGTTTCGGTCATTTTGGAGAGTTCGCCTTTTTTCTATTGAAAATTATTGACAACATAATTAGCTTGCTATTGTTACAATGCGCGGTGAATAGGCGTGTATGTTTAGCCGCTTTGGCGGAAAATAACATGCACGTGAAACCGACGGCAATTACGAAATGCCATTATACCAAATTATACCAAAGTACGACATAATTTGAATTGCGGAATATAATTTTTCATCTATTCTAAAGACGCAGTAAATCATTCTTTATAAGACATAATACTCTTGAACCCAAAACAAATAAATCTATTTAGCGTAAGTTTTTAAAAGGAGTTGAATTTGTGAACAGCTCTCGTGGATGACAGATTCGCTGAATTATCACTGAAGATAAGCACATACAATGAAAACATTTTTAACGCTATCCGGGTAGAAATATATTTTTATCATATATAGTTTTTTTCTGCTTATAGTGAACGTTGATGGGTACTTGTAGCACGTTGCTTAACGTATTATTTAATATAACTATATACTTATCATTTTATTTAAAAACTCGAAGAGCGTTGATGGCCAATATGAAGTCTATAAACTACGAGGAACAAGTGCATACACATATTATCGTTATGTTAACTACCGTGACTACATATTAGGTAGAGATGCAAAAGAAGGCATTCTTACACAATAAGAATTGTAAGTTAAGGTATCGAGTCAAAACCTTAAGTATATAAAATAACTATAACAAATGTGTTTGTGTAAAGTTATAGTTTGAGCCTCGCTCTGGGATAACGGGATTTAATGCATTTGAGAAACGTGTCGTCCAAGATTAGGCTGTACAGTCCGCATATGCATTAACCCTTTGCATGCTGGGAAATTTGTCGTCTGCTAAAATGTTGTCTGCTAAATTTCTAAAATTAGCATTTTCTTCGATTTTTTTTCAAAGAATACTATCAGAATAGCAAACAGTTTGGATCCTGATGAGACGCCACGTTCTGTGGCGTCTCATCTGGATCCAAACTGTTTGCATAGGCCTTCAAAATTTGGTTCCAGTTTAAAAGTTAAACCCCGTTTCCCAGAGCGAGACTCATTTATAATTAATATGCTTAACAAATTCAAATTCTTTCGCTTAGTCAATTTTTCCTAGATTTCATTAAGAAACAGACAAATACTTCACCTTTCTCTCGATAGTAGTAAATTATTTACCAACGCGCTGGTCGCCGATCACAATAAGATAAAGTTTTAGCTAAATTCGATCCAGGTGACAGGGAAGAAACTAGCACATAATTTCCGTTTAACTTTACAATCAGATTTGGTATGGTTTTAACATTCCAGGAATGTTATCTAGTGATTACATTCACACAATAATTTCTTGTCCGAGCTTTTTATCACTGTTTACACTGCCTGAAGGCGCCTCTAATTATTCCTGCTTAAGCTCTCACTATTCAAACGATTTCAATAAAATTAAGACTAAGATTCTACTATCCAAACACGAATTAAAATGTCATCCTCGTTTTATGTCAAAGTAATTAATGCATACAAGAACTTAAATGGGTATTCAGAACGTTTGATACTCAAATCTGGGTGCTATGTATTGTTAATAGCTTGCAATATATAATTTTTTGCTGCTTGATAGTTGAGCGCATCAAGTTTAACTCCAAGATGGCGTTACATGGCAAAAAATATCAAAACCCTTGTTGACACGAAGTATGCTGGCATGACAATGGGGAGTTCAGTCTACGGTCTTCTTATAAGCAGCCACGAAGAAAGAATATGCTTTTTAAATATCGGATAATTTGTTTACCTATTTGAATGACAACAATAAAAGGAACATAATTGCAGACGTGTCATTTATTTAATTGTTAACTATATATACAAGTTATGGATAGGCTATTTAAAATAACTGTGGAAAATGTAGATCTAAACTTTATAATTTGTTGTGTGCATGCACAATATTTTCGCTTAATAAGTATAGTTATATTAATGCGTATCGCTAAATAAGTATAGTTATATTAATGCGTATCGCTAAATAAGTATAGTTATATTAATGCGTATTTTCGATCATCTATTGCTTACACTGAATTTTTTAGGGACTGCACAGGCTGATCTGTGACGATACTTAACACACATGCATCAATCCCAGCGCTTATTTCAAATAAAAATCTTTACAGCGTTAAGATGATTAACCTCTAAGTACTAATCATACTTTGGAAATATTATACAAGAAACATGGTTCTTAATCCGATTATACTTGGACGGGTTAAATAAGGCCCTAGACTCCGCACTATGTGACCAACGTCATTAGACCTATCTACAACATTAATTTAAATACAAGGTTACGGTATTTATGTACACGAATTTATTGTTGTATTATTTGCTGAACAAGAGTCCTAAGTAGTTGTCGAAATATAATTTAAGGTTGAAACGTACGGTGCATTTTTTAAAGGTCCTACTTTTACGCAAAGGTCTCCTTTCGAGACAGTATGTGCCTGTATTGTGCATGTGTGACCCGCTCGTCCTCTTCATGTACATTTTCAATATTCTGGCAGGGTTGCAAATAGAAGGATTACAGTTATACGGTCAACAACGCTTGAACAATATTAACACCTAGGACTATCCAATTAACACCTTCATTCAACGGATTATAGTGCAGTCTCGCGCAGGTTCTTTGCAATGTCAAACACGCTTAATAAAACCGTGCTGTAAGACACACGCCTCGTGGTTCAAGGTCACGTGCAGTGATTTTACTTTACACCGTCTTTATGAACAACCTACACCGCATAAATTTTCCATCTGATCCACCTGTTTTACAACTGAGTTTGTTTAAAGGATATCTACTCCACGCCAGATCATAAGGCTTGTTTTTCTTGTCAAAGTCAATATTTTGCCTTCAATTTTACACGACGGTTTAAGTGGAAGTCAAGTGCTAGATGTACAATAAAAATAAGTTGAGCGCGAGATAACGCTTTGGTTAAACAAATATTATCTGAACAGCGACCGGTGATTCGACAGCATTCCGATTTACAAAGATTGAATAAATCGCATTTGTAGCGAGCAAACATTGTTTTGATACACCCTTTGTTAACATGTTGACAGCTGTCCAATTATCTTAATCTATCGATAATGCGCCGCATGTTTACGAGGTTTTTGGCTACTTCAAAAACTAAGTTTGTTCCTACTGGTATCTGATAGTGGAAGCCTTGCTGAATCATTGTGTTGTGATCGAATGCCAGTCCATGAACAATTGAGCCGCGTTTGACCTTGACCTTGACCTTGACCTTGACCTTGACCTTGACCTTGACCATGTTCATTGCCAACTTCACGCCTTCGTACAAGCTGTATATGCTTATTGTACAATAGATCAAAGCTATTAAATTTATATCGCACGAGCATCAAACACATATAAAAAGGAGGAACCGACATTCATTGTTTGTATACAGGAGCAATAGCACGAAGCCATTTGACAAAAGGCCACACAGGCTTGCATTAACTTCACGTGATTGCTGTCAGGGAATCCACTCCAACATGCCATCTGATATCAGTATGTTGGGCAAAAAATAATGCATTTGTTTGCATTTACATCTCCAAGCGGTTTTCGTTTGCATGTTTTACTATGTACATGTGATTTCCCCCTTTAAATTAGAAAGTTCTTTCGACAGAAAAATGCAAAATGCTCTTTCCACTATATCTTTCTGTATAATTATAATATAAATTTACAAATATTATCAAATATAGCACCACTGATCGAAAACGCGGCCTGGAATACCAAAACAACAGTTTTAGAGTCCAAAGGTTCGGGTCGCTCAAGTAAATGAATACAAAAAAGGTCGCCGAAGCGTACTGGATATGGTGTCCGCCTAGCGATCAGGAGGTCACGGGATCGATCCCCACTGGGAGCGTTCCTCCGATCTTCCCCAAAGACACAAAGTACCAAACTACCAAGAAACGGACTCGAAAGCGTTTTAATAGGCCTCAGACTTTCGATGCAATCGAGCTTAAATAAAAATTAATAGGTTTAAATTAAATGGATTTATCGTCATGTTTCACTGTTTAAAAACAACGAATCATATTTTTTAAATTACTGACATTTACCTATAAACCATAAAAAAGCATCAAATAAATAATGTTATGTATAGTTATTATTTTTTACTGGTCAGTCAAAGTTAATGGTAAAATAGAAAATTAAAAGAACCTTTACTGCAATGGTTTATAAAGACTACAATTACATTGAGTTGAAACAAAGTCAATTAACAGAAATTATGCTAACATATTGATATAATTTAACGCCAGTGAACAAATAGATATATATACTTATATCTAATATATATAATAATATATAATATTATTTATAACCAGTCGCCTGAATAAACAGGTATTGCGTCAGATTTGTATTTCTATTGGTATGTATGAATCTGACCGCGTGTGCACACAATTTGCCAAACGTTATTATAAATCAATGCGTGCATAATAAATACATTATAATAACGATGAATGCGACACGTATCCGTTTTCTGAGCCATTAATCTTTTTCCAGTTCTAAGTGAACTTTTTCAGGGCAAATTAAGGATGGTTTACGGTGATAATTTAAATAGAATGATTCTCGTGTTTGAGGGACATTTCAATTATACAAACGATGTCATCCGAGGCGACCAAAACGTTGATTGCCTCGTTTGATGTCGATTTGCTGTAGTCCTAAAATTGATTTCGCTGAACGATATCTTATTGAAATTTATGTTATGTAAACAATCCGGATTGCGTTTACAAATATTGACGGTTTGGATTTATTCTCTTTAAACTCTAAGTCACCGTATGTATAAAGCATGTTAATTATATATACTTATGATAAAAGTTTACTTAAGAATACGTCAAGAACGGCTAGAAAACAGGATTATTCTTCAAATCTGTATGATATGAAAACACACTTTAGTGGTAACGAATCCATATCGAAGTAACTCGTAGGAAATTGGTGCTGGAAATGGCTTTATATATTATGCATAATGGTAACCTAACAGCCAAACCCATCACTTAAGGCGGAAACACTTCTGAAGGCTTACTGGGCTTTTCGACTATCGACATTTGCAGGACAATCATAATTGATGCATTTTACAGAACAGACTATTTTATTTCGACTTAAGCATATACAACTTATCGTCATATATATATAGTAACAGCATGCATTTTACAGCTCGTACCCCTAAGTTCATACGTTCTTTTGCTGTTTTAGACCCCTTGTTTTAAATCACACTTCGATATTCTTAAAAAAAATCCAAACGTGGACTTTAAACAGTGTGTTGCCATCCATAAATAAATGAACGGAAAAATTTGTTACGTATTTGTGAATTATTGTCTATTATTGTAAAATCAAGGGGGCTGTATAATGTAACGGTAATTTATTATAAACTGTTGTGACTATTACATTCGAGAGGTTTAATTCAACACGAGTGTTAACTTAGTGTTCTTAAAGTTTGCCATTGGAAAAACCAACGGCTAAATAGCATACACAAAAATAAAGTAGACAACAAATAAACTACACACTCATATATGAGCGATCGACAAGAATTGTGTGTCTAATACTAGCTTACTCAGTCAATGTTGAGGCAACATGTTATCCGATTCCATAGTTCCAAAGGAAATGATTGACGTATTTATGTTCACATTGAACAAAATTTGAGTACGATAACTTATGGACGAATGTAAGTATTTATCTATCCGTACAATGTTAAAGACACAGTAAACATTCATTTTAAGACATAATACTCTTACAGCCAAAACAAATAAATCTATTGAGCGTAAGTTTTTAAAAGGAGTTGAATTGGGTAACAGCTCCCGCGGATGACAGATTCGCTGAATTATCAATAAAAATAATCACATACAAAGGAAACATTTTTAACAAAATCCGGGTAGAAATTTGTTTTAAAGTTTTTTTTCCTGCTTATAAGGGAACCTAAAGGGTATTTTTAACACGTTGCTTAACTTTTTTTCTTTTTGGTTTCAAACTATTTATTCACAAAAAATAAGCACATATAACAGAGTTAAGGTGGTCAGATATAAAGAACAGTTACATACATTTACAGTTATAAAAACATTCATTCAAAACATGTGGATCAGTATCTAATAGTTTCTTTATAATTAAGTTATATATTAGTTATTCACAACTATATAAATAACCTTTTTACATAAATTACATAGGATACTTCTTTTATTACAAATTCCTAAAAAATCTTTCTGTTGTATAAGACATCAAAAGCACTGGAATATTGATTTTGGTAAAGGCCACAAATTAACAAAATGCGAAGTTTATAAAGTCAAGTGTTTAACAAACTTTGATAGTATATTGTGACATTTTATTTAATTTTTGAAATATTGGGGAACAGTCTGGAGAAGTCTAATAAGTATATTTTTCATATCAATATTTTTTAATCTTTTCTCACTGATCAAATGACGTCACGTCCGGTTGTGGTAATACCACTCTGGCGTTAATGATGGACATTGGACAATTTTTTAAAGTATTCATACGTAGTCGACTAGTGTTGTGAAATGGGCAAATTCAAGATCAAAATTCAAGATCGAATGTTCGCGAGTGGCGGCGGTACGAGATCCTATCCTCCGTGACATAGAGGGAGATCGAAGAATCCTTCCCAGGTCTGTGGCAATCGTACACACAAGAACAGAAAGTAACTGCACTCATTGATTGAACTGTTCTTTACAAAAAGCACAAACTTTCCAAAGTAGAATGCCAGAGACTTCACAAAATTGATTTTCAATGCCGGCGTCTATTTTTTACATTGCATACGAAACGCTTTAAAATTTTCGAGTTGTCGAAAAGTGTTGCATCCGCGCGTCCGCTCAATATAATTTCAATTAGTGTTTGTTCTGAGAATAGTGCTGGAAATTTACTAATAACTAATAAGCCTGACGGGTGCTACAACTCGGTTGATCCATGAGGATCGTCAAGACTTTGATTGCAGATTGAAGAAGGTAAACAACGTTTTCAAACTCTACGTTAAAATCAAGTTTTAAACTGTTTTTTTAATCGTCTGGTTAAACAAAAACATATTTAAATAGAACAAAAACATAATCTCTGAAAAGAAGTCGATTGAACAATGTAATCTTGTGAATTTGTGACAGAAGTAAACGACGTAAAATGAGTAATATTGTGCCTTTCGTTGGGACAGCGGCACCCGCGGAGTTAAAAATGTTACGGATGGCGTCGCAGTTGGTGTGGATTACACGCTAAATATAAAGAAGTCACTACAAAAGAAGTTAGATTCCACAGATCAAGAAGATGTGATTGTATATGAGACAGGCGGAGGTTTTCGACTTATACTAAACACTGGTATGTACGAACTTCTCAAGATTGCGGCGGATCAGTTTTTCAGCGATAACATTCTTCCGTATAAATGTTGCAAAGTTCCGGTGCACGACAGACAGGGAAATCTTGTTGAAACGCAATACAAGTTAAGTTCTGGTCGACAGAGTATTTATACATTACACTTGTATCACACAAAAAGATCGTGCTTAATCAACGGGAAAACTCTCATAAGTTCACGGAAATTCACCTGCCAGCGATGTTAAAATACATAGAGAAAAGATTGGTAAATGACAAAACAACAACAACTGATGTAAACAATGCCTTCAAAAATCTTTTGATGTCAACAAGCAAAAATATATCTTTACTTTCGGAGAATCAAAATGAATCCGATAGCCATGAAGAATCCGATAGCCATAAAGAATTACGTCGCCTCAATGAGGCAGTTCAGTCAGTACGAAAAGAAAAGCATGCTCGTCGAATTGATCAAGACACAAAATCGAATGTCCATGAAATATTGAATGATTTTATGAAATCCGTTTCAAGTGAAATTAATGAACTCAAAAGTGAAATGCGGGAACACATACTACAGACCTCAACGCAACTCGGTGAAATAAAAGATATTGTATGTGGATTAAAAAATCAACACAATCTGTGCTGTAGTGACATGAAAAATAAGTTGAAAGATGTAACTTCAAATTCAGAATCTGTTAAAACGCAAATGTGCAGCCTAAACGAGGGACTTCTAAAACGGTGGCAATCCTTCTCTGAATCAATGAAAAACCAGATGTCTAATATTACAACACAACAAAAAGAAACTGAAATATCGCTAAATAAATTCATGGCAACTCCTACTAGATCGTATGCAGAAATTTCAAATGACAGCTCTTCCAATGTTCCGGAGGCACATTCTACGCAAAATAAAGATCAACGTTCCAGTACTGAAAATTCAAATAACAGCTCTTCGGTGGTTTCTGAAATACATAATACACCAAATAAAAATCAAAGATCAAACCAAACAGTAACCAGACAGACGCTTATCATAGGAGACTCCATCTTGAAGGGGGTAAACAAGTCTGACTTGAAGACGGACGTGGATGTTCTTACTTGCCCAGGAAAGAAACTTCGCGGAATCCAGTCAAATCTGAGTAGCGAAATCGTTTCAAAATACAAGAACATCATTGTTTATGCTGGGGGAAACGATGCTGCTTCCGGTTCTGCTCAATCTACACTTTACAATGACATTAAATCTCTTATCCTGGACATAAGAAGAAAATCGGAATCGTGCGCAGTATATTTGTGTACTGTTTGTCCACGCATAGACACTGACGTACTTCCGCTTAATGAACTATTAAAGCGGACTGGAGAAGACCTGGAAGTACGCATTATTGATTGCCATCAGGCGTTTGTATTTGGCAATGGGGACACAGCCAGCCATTACTACCATCGAGACGGCATTCATCTCAATGCAAAAGGCACTAGTGCTCTTATTACGGCCATACATCGACATCTACCAATAACAAGGCACGGGACCGGAAACGGAAGTGGGAACAAACATCCCCAAATTGCCTCGTTTCCTTACAGATCGCGATGGCAACAGGGTCAACAATGCACCGTATGTGGACTGCGAAATCACATCGCCGAAAACTGCTACCAAAATCGATGGGGCGCCGGCGGTTACTCGTACTACCATGGGCGCTACAGAAATTACCGAGGACAGAGACAAGTCATGGCTCCAACGATGTGTCCAATATAGGACAATTTTAACAGACAATCGCATGTTATACAACAAACAAGCAGTATCCTTTCTCCAAATAGGTTCCATACACTAAATTATATATGTATAGAATGTAATAATAATGTCTGCATATGTGATGCGAGCAATTCTCTTTTTAAAACATCTTCTTGTTCAAATTATTTGACACCTAGTAAAAACAATTTTGATAAATCTAGTTCAAGTAAAAATTGCAATATTTCAAATATTGACAGGTGTATTACTATTGACAAGTGTGACAATAATACTGCTCCTAATTTAGACTTCAATTTTTCCAACAAAGGGTTAAATGTTGTTTGTCTTAATATACATCACATCATGCCTAAATTAGAAGAAATTAAATATGTACTTTCACATTCAAAAATACATATTTTAGGACTCTGTGAAACATTTTTAAACAAGGAAATACAAGATTCGGATCTACAAATTCCAAATTTTAATTGTATTCGTCGTGACCGAGATAGTCGTAAGGGTGGGGGCATAGTTGTATATATTAAAGACAATATACCTTTCCAACATAAATTAGATTTAAATACGTGCTCATTAGAGTCGGTCTGGATTGAAATTATGTTCCCAAACACTAAATCATTTCTAATTAACTTTATTTATAGGCCACCGGATTCTACCATTGACTGGGTATCAGCCTACGATATCAGCTTTAAAAACGCTATTAACTGTATGAATAAAGAACTTTATATTTTGGGAGATTTAAATATGAACTTTCAGTCTGGAAAAGATACATTCAAAAACTCACGCTGGAATTCGTTTGTAATTTCAAATGGTCTTAAACAGTTAGTAATGGAACCAACAAGAATTACAAAGAAATCGTCTACAATTATTGATCATTTGTATACAAATAGACCCGATTGTATTAGCAATGTTTTTGTTTCATCTTATAGTGTTAGTGATCATTTTCCTGTATGTTTTACAAGACAAATGCATACAAAAATACCTAAGAACAAGCATATATCAAAAGATTATAGGCAATTCAAACATTTTAAGGAACACGCTTTTCAAAAAGATTTATTAATGTCAAATTTAAACATGATTGACACGGTCTCAGATCCCAATACATGTCTCAATTATTTGCTTAATACCATATCATCAACATTAAACATCCATGCACCTATTAAAACAAAAAGAATTAAGTCAGACATTTTACCTGGATGGTTTTCAGACGAAATTAAACATGCAATTAAAATGCGAGACTGGTTGAAAAAACATAACAAAATCGACGAGTACAAAAAACAAAGGAACCATGTAACGTTTCTTATAAGGAAATATAAACAACAATTTTATAATAACTCAGTAAGGGAAAATGTTTCAACAAAACATATATGGAAAACAATTAATTCTCTTGCACATCCAAATCCTCCCCTCACTCTGCCATTAACACTTGACGTAAATAATACAACCATTGACAGCATTCCTGAGATCTTAGACACATTCAACACACATTTCACTAACATCTCTGATTTGATCACCAAAACAAAATTTGAACCATGTCATTATGAAAAATTCAAAACATATCTCAATGATAAACTTAAAACACATGTATTTGAAATTGCACCAATAACAGTATTCGAGGTCCGTAAAATAATCGACTCTCTAAAAAACAATAAAGCACCTGGCCTTGACAATATTGGTCCTGATATACTCAAACATTGTGGTGATTCCATTGTCGACCCAATAACATCAATCATAAATAAGAGCATTCAAAGTGGAATTTTTCCGGACAGACTTAAGAATGCATATATATTGCCTGTGCATAAAGAATCAGATAAAAATGATCTAAACAACTATAGACCCATTTCCATACTCCCTACTATTTCTAAGATAATTGAAAGGCACATTTCAAATCAAATGAAGTCATTTTTTGAAAAACATCAATTATTGCATACTTTCCAGTCTGGTTTTCGTCAAAATCATTCTTGTCAGTCATCATTGATTCGACTTATAGATTCTTGGCTACAAAACATAGATTCTGGACAAATTGTAGGGTCAGTATACCTTGACCTCAAAAAAGCCTTTGACTTAGTAGATCATGATATTTTGCTTAACAAAATGTCTATGTACCATTTCTCTGAGAGTGTGCTTACCTTGATGCAGTCTTACCTATCTAACAGACAACAATGCGTCAAAGTCGGAACACAAAAATCATCTTTTAAAACTATAAAAGCCGGGGTACCACAAGGATCAATTCTCGGCCCTCTTCTCTTCCTTGTATACATTAATGACATGCCG
Organism: Dreissena rostriformis; assembly: GCA_007657795.1. Taxonomy (NCBI): domain Eukaryota; kingdom Metazoa; phylum Mollusca; class Bivalvia; order Myida; family Dreissenidae; genus Dreissena; species Dreissena rostriformis. The sequence continues at coordinate 139,090 of VMBQ01001705.1, forward strand.
TTTTTCCTTCAAAAGGGAACGTTAGATCTTTATGCAGATGACTCTACCTTACATGTAGCTGACGTTGGCATTAAAAACATTCAAAGTACTTTGCAAAATGACTTAAATATAATATCAAATTGGTGCTCTTTTAACAATATGTTAATACACCCAAACAAAACTAAATGCATGGTATTATCCAGTGCTAATAAATCTACAGACACCTTATTACTTAAAATCAACAACATTGTTATTGAACAAGTTGAACATTATAATTTACTTGGAGTAACTGTTGACAAACATCTCACTTGGCAACTGCATATAAATAACGTCTGTCGAAAGCTCAACTCAAAGCTAGCCTTATTAAAACGGATTAAACCCTATCTTAATTATGAAACAATGAAATTGTTTTTCAATTCATACATCTTACCACACATGGACTATTGTTGTGCAATATGGTGCTCAGCCACAAGATCAAATTTAAAGAAGGTAATTTCGATACAGAAACGAGCTGCAAAAATAATAATGAATAAACCGTTTTCTTCTCCTTCAATTCCAATTTTCAATAAACTGGGCTGGTTGTCATTTGAAAATAGGTGTACATTTCTTGTTGGGACTATAGTATACAAAGTTTTACATGGCTCAATGCCTCATTATTTTGACGACGTTATTTTTGTATCGAATAACAATACATACTCACTTAGATCCACCACCCACAACGATTTATCATCTGTTTCATTTAAAACCAATTACGGAAAGCGTACTTTTGCCTATTGTGCGAGAAATATTTGGAACTTTATTCCAAATAATGTAAGACAAGCACCTTCACTTATTTCCTTTAAAAGGCACTTTAAAAATCATTTGCTACAAACGCAAAACTTGTTTTGATGTGTATGTGGATTGTATCGATTAAAATACCGCTTTGGGGGGTATTTTTTCCCTTCTGTATGCTTTGTGACTGTCTGTTGATATGAAAGAATGAAATATTTATTATTTATTATTATTGTTATTATTACTATTAATTATTATCATTATTATTATTATTATTATTATTATTATTATTATTATTATTATTATTATTATTATTATTATTATTATTATTATTATTATTATTATTATTATTATTATTATTAAGGCTGACTGCAGTATGCTAGACATTGTTGAGTTATATTTACATATACTGTGTTTTTGAAGACCACATTGTAAAAAAGAAATGTTATTTTCTTAATGTGTTATCTTTGTGAAATAAAGTTATTATTATTATTATTATAATTACTGATAATGTAACATTTATATATTGAGTAACAAGCATAGCTCATTATGATATTGATATCATCGCATGTACTACTTTATATTTTATAACCGACAATTATTTTAGGAACGGAAATAAGAGAAGAACAAAAACATATATTCTAACAAGTTTATCCAGTTTTCGAAAATAAGGCATTTGCCATTATGTTTTATATATCGGTTTCCCCCAATATTACTTCACTTCTTATATCAAAATATCTGTGTGATTTCTTGGTGTATTGATATTGTTCATTTTAATCAAATTGCATATACTATCTTGATAAAAGGCAGGTATTTCCCATTTTACTTGTGGTATAGACCTAAATGAATCGATGTTCAAAAATAAATTTTTATTTTATGTAAGTGTATGCTTATCATTTTATTAAAAACAATTCGGAGAGCGTCGATGGTTACGATGAAGCATTCAAAGTGCGAGAAAACGAGTGCATACAAATATTTGTCGCGTTCTGAGAAAACTGGGCATAATGCATGTGTGTAAATTGTCGTCCCAGATTAGCCTGTGCAGTCCGCACAGGCTTATCATGGACGACACTTTCCGCTTTTATGACATTTTTCGTTTAAATGAAGTCTCTTCTTAGAAAAAATCCAATTTAGGCAGAAACTGTCGTCCCTGATTAGCCTGTGCGGACTGCACAGGCTAATCTGGGATGACATTTTACGCACAAGCATTATGCCCAGTTTTCTCAGAACACGACACATATTATCTTTTTTTCAATATGTTAACTATCGTTACTACTTACTCAGTAGAGATGCAAAATAATAAGACATTCTTACAAAATGAGAATTGTTAATTATGGTATCAAGTCAAAACTTTGAGAATATATAATAACTATAACAAATGGGTTTTGTAAAGTTATATATTTGAGCATCGCTCTGTGAAAACGGGATTCAACGCAAGTGCAAAAGTTTCGTCCCAAATTAGCCTGTGCAGTCCGCACAATTCGCCAAAACTGGATTTTAGCTAAGAAGATAAAAACCAACAATACCATACAAGCGGAAAGTGTCGTTCCTGATTAGCTTTTGCGGACTGCGCAGGCTTATCTGGGACGACACTTTACGCACATGCATTAAACTCCGTTTTCTTAGAGCGAGTCTCATTTACAAACTATATGCTAGACAAATTCAGAAAGCACGTGTGTATATAATACTGCATCCAGGGGTTGCCGGGCTTAAATAATGTGTAAAAGCTTTCAAATGGATTACATGCAATTAATGTGTTATTTAATTTAATGAACCTTAGTTAAAATGTATGCCCATATTGCACGTGCATGTATGGATATTACATGTCCATAGATTATTTATTTTTTATATTCATTGCTGGAATGTGCAGAATTTTTTCGCTAAGTCGAATTCAATTGTCCAACATTTAATTAAGAAACAGACATACATGTATACTTTACCTTTCTCTCGATGGAAGAAAATCATTTACTTAGTATTTAAACGGTGGCCGCCGATCACGATACGATAAAGTCTTTAGTTGAATTCGATCCAGATAGTAGTGTAAAAACTAGCTCGCCGTTTCCGATTAATTTCGCAATCAGATTTAGTATCGTTTCAACATTCCAGGAATGAAATCCAGTGGTAACTTTCACTCAATCATTTCTTGTCCGACCTTTTTATCGTTGTTTACACTGATTGACTGAAAGCGTCTCTAATAATTCCTGCTTGAGCTCTCACTATTCAAACGATTTCAATAAAATTAAAACTCAGAGTCCAGTATACAAACACGAATTAAAATGTCATCCTCGTTTTATATCGAAGGCATTGTATTGTGCATACAAGAAATAAAATACTTAAAAATAGGTATTCGGAACTTTTGATACTCAATAGATGGTGTATCTAATTTCAGATTTTCAATCACCGCGTTTTAATCCAATCTGGGTGCTATGTATTGTTAATACATTGCGATATAGTAATCTTGTCTGCTTAACAGTTCAACGGATCGATTGTAACTCCACGATGGCGTTACATTGCAAAAATAAATAAAATAAAATAATAAACCTTGTTGACACAAAGTATGCTGACATGAAATTGGTGCGTTCATTCTACGGTCTATTTAAAAGAAGCCATGAAGATAAATATGCGTTTCTTTTAAATGTCGGATAATTTGTTTAAATATTGGAATGACAATAAAAAAAATTAACATAATTGCAGACTAGTCATTCATTTAATTGGTTACTTTGTAAAAGTTATAATATCTTTATTCAAAATAAATGTGTAAGATGTAGATCTACATACATTTTTATAACTTGTTGTTTGCAATTACTGGTAGTATAGTTGTATTAATGTTAATTTTGATCATCGATTGATTACACTTATTTTTTTCACCATTGATTTTATAGTATAAAATAATAACAGATTTCATAAAACACACACGCCCTCCGAAATCGAGCTTAGGAAGATACAGACAAGTACCCAAAGCTGCATTTTCGGTTTATACCTTAGGAATGGCCAAAATAAAATGAACCGCGCTCTGGGAAAACGGGGCTTTATGCTTGTGCGTAAAGTGTCGTCCCAAATTAGTCTATGCATTCCGAACAAACTAATCAGGGACGACACTTGCCGCTTTTATTGTATTTTTCGGTTAAAGGAAGTATCGTTTTAAAGCGAAAATCCAGTTTAGGGGGAAAGCGCCGTCTCTGATTAGCCTGTAAGAACTGCACATGCTAATCTGGGACGATACTTTACGCACATGCATTAAGCCCGGTTTTCTCAGAGCGCATCTCAAATACAATACTTTACCACGTTATAATGATTAAAGCGGAGTACTAATCATACTTTGGAAATATTAAACAAGAAACATGGTTCGTAGTCCAATAATCCGTGCATGGGTTAAACAAGGTCCTAAGATCTGGACTATGTGACGAATGCCATTAGACCTGTCTACAATACTAATTGAAACACAATGATACGGCGTAATGTACAATAAAATATTGTTTTATTATGTGCTGATCAAAGGCTCTACTAGTTGTCGTAATATACACAAAGGTTGAAACGGACGATGTATTTCTTTCAAGGTCCTACTTTTAGGCCAAGGTTTCCTTTCGATACAACATGGGCTTGTATTGTGTGTGACCCAATCGACGTCCTCTACATGCAAATGTCCATATTCTGGCAGGGTTGAAAATAGAAGGCTTAAAGTAACACGGTCAACAACGCTGGAACAATATTCAGACAATCCAATCAACACCTTCTTTCGAAGGAGTATAACGCCGTTTCGTGCAGATTCTCTGCAATGCCACGCACGCTTAAAAAAATGTCCTATAAGAAACACGCCACGTGGTTCAAGTTCACGTGCAGTGATTTTACGCCGACTTCATGAACAACCTACCCCGCATAAATTTACCATCTGATCAACATGTTTTGCTACTCATGTATTTTAGTTTACTTTTCATTATCTGCGTATTGTTGTATTCGACCAATCTTTGAACATAAACAAGTGTCCAGACTGAGTTTGTTTAACGGATATCTACTCCCCGGCAAATCATAAGGCTTGTTTTCCTTGTCAAAGTCAATATTTTGCCTTCAATTTTACACAGAGGTTTAAGTGGAAATCAAGTGCTAGATGTACAATAAAAACAAGTTTAGCCTGCGATAACGCTTTGGTTAAAACAATTATTGTCAGAGATTCGACAGTATTCCGATTTACAAAGATCGAATAAATCGCATTTGTAGCGAGCAAACAATGTTTTGATACACCCTTTGTTAACATGTTGACAGCTGTCCAATTATTTTAATCTACTCACAATCTACTCGTGAATCAATGACTAGCCCTAACGGAACACCATATGTAAGGACCGTGACCATGTTCATTGCAAACTTCGCGCCTTCGTACAAGCTTTCTTGTACTTCGTATGCGTATATTCTACAATAAATCAAAGCTATCAATTGTATATCGCACGAGTAGCGGTTTGTTATGCAACTATAGAACAAGATCATCTGGATAACGATACTAATGTATACATAACATATACAAAGAAGGAACCGACAGAGTCATTGTTTGTATACCAGAGTAATTAAAATAGCACGAAACCATTTGACAAAAGGCCACACAGATCGGCATACACTACAGCGCGATTACTGTCAGGGAATCCACTTCAAACGTACCATCTGATAGCATATTTTTGGGCAAAAGGTAATGCATTTGTTTTGCATAAACATCAAACAAGTAAGTAAGTAGGCCAAACTGTTTTCGATAATATTTTTACTATGTACATGTGATTTCCCACTTTAATAAGGAAGTTCTAACAATAGGCATGACTATTCCGCTTTTATGGATTTCCCAGACGACAGTTTACGCACATACATTAAACCGCGTTTTCTTATCTTTCTTTATCATTGCAGTGTAAATTTGCGACTATTATCGAATGTAGTAAAAAACTGATTAAAACTCAACCTTCAATAGAAAAAAAAGTTTAGGGTCAGAACCAAAGATAAGTCAAGTTAATGGATACAAACAACTTTTTGAAGGTCTATCTATGGGGAACCCACTTCAATTGTGCATTTTGATTGCAATTTGTTATTGTACAGATATGATGAATTGTCAGATGAACTTTGTTCGCAGGTTCAACGCCATTAAACACATAAGTTAACATGGTGTTTTGAACGTCGCTTTATAAAGATTTCAATAAACCGGTACACGTTATCATAAACATTCACTATACGTGAATATCTACAATATATAGAATATCTGTGTTGGTTTCGGTGGATTATCGATTTTAATTCACGAGTTATCATAGAAATTAATATTTTGTATTAGTGGCAACCCCAAAGAGTGTAAATATTTATTTTCTATGATTACTTAGGAATAAAAGCCCATCATCTACTGAAAACCAACATATTTCATATTTTATTTAAAGCCTTTTTTCTACCGTTTATTACAAGAGTAAAAGTGGAGAAGTGTGCTGAAATGAAGACGTCATGACATCAAAAAATGATGTGATTTCACATTGAAACGGTGCAAATTAATTATTATTTTTCACTGATTGAAACAATGAATCATCGTTTTTAAATCGCTTATATTTCCCTATAATCCACACAAAAGCATCAACAACAAAAAATTATTTATAGTAACTTTTACTGTTAATTCAAAGTTTATGGTAAAATAGAAAATTAATAGAACCTTTACTGAACTGGTAAAGAAGTACTACACTAACTCCGAGTTGAAACTAATTCGCTTAACAGAAATGATGCAAACATAATGCTATCATCTAACGCCAATTAACAAATAAATACATTTACTATTTTTTATAATCAGTCGTCTGTATTAATATTTTTGCGTTAGATTTTTTTTATCCGGTAGCTAAAAGGTAGGAATCCGACCGCGCGTGCAAAAAATGGCCAGAATATATTATCAATCAATGCCCGTAAAATAAATACATTATAATAATGATGTATGTGACACTTTTCCGTTTTCTGACCCATTGGTAGCTTCCAGTTTTAAAGTGAACTATTTTCAGGGAAAATTAAGGATGGTTAACGGCGGCAGTTTCAATAGAAATGTTATATCATAGAATGCTTCTCGTGTTTGAAGGAACTTTTAATTATAAAAACGATGTCATGCGAGGCGACCAAGACATTGATTGCTCACTCGTAGTACTAAAATTGATTTCGGTTACAAATATCATATTGTTATTTATGTTATGTCAACAATTCGGCTTGCGTTTACAAATATTGACGTTTTAGATTTATAATATTTAAATTCTAAAACACAGTATACTTAGCATGGTAATTGTATATACTTATGATAAACGTTTACTGAAGAATACGCAAAAAACAGCTAGAAAACTAGATTATTCTTCCAATCTGTACGATATGAAAACACACTTAAGTGGTATCGAAGTCATATCGAAGTCATATCAGTGAGCTTGGCCATATTGGCGCAATAATCAATCCGTCGGTAATTGCATAATAGATACGAACAAACACGCCCATGGGTAAAATGAGTACGGCAAACGATTTAAATAAATACAGTGGACGTAGAAATGATTAGTTTTGGTCCTTTTGAGACATCGCTTTAATCACTTATAACAAATTATTCACAACATAATTGGGCTGTTAGAGTTACATTTCGCTGAGAAGAGCTATGTATGTTTAGCCGATTTGACGGAAAATAACATGCACGTGAAACCGACGGCAATTAACTTTATGCCTTCAAACCAAAGCGCGACATTATTTAAATAATAATGACCCAATGTAAGTTTTTTTATAACCGTAGAATTCTAAGGACACAGTCAATCATTCTTTATAAGACATAATACTCTTACACCCAAATCAAATAAGTTTATTGAGCGTGAGTTTTTAAAAGGAGTTGAATTGGGTAACAGCGCTCGTGGATGACAGATTCGCTGAATTATCACTAAAGATAAGCACATACAAGTATATAAAATAAATAACTACCGGTAAAACAGATGTGTTTGTGTAAACTAATATGCTTTTAGCCTCGCTCTGGGAAAACGGGGTAAAATGCATGTGTGTAAAGTTTTATCCCGCATAAACCTAAGCAAGTCCACATAGGCTAATCAGGGAAGACACTTTCCGCTAAAACTGGATTTTCGCTAAGAAAAACTTCCTTTAAACGAAAAGTACCTAATGCATTAAACTCCGTTTTCCCTGAGCGAGGCAGATTTATAATTAATACGTTAGACAAATTAACAATGCACGTGTACATCTATGAGTATTATATAAATGTGTACAAAATACTGAATCCATAGGTTGCTGGGCTAAAATAATCTTTCAAAGCTTAAAAGTTGACTACATCAACTAAATGTATTAACAATATTTATTAACCTTAGTTTAAAATACGCCCACATTGCACGTGCATGTATGGATATCACACGCCCAAATTGCACGTGTATGTATGGATATCACATCTTCATAGACAATTGTATAATATTCATATGCGGAATAGGCAGGATTCTTTTCAAAAAGCCATTTTTTAATTTTTCCTAGATTTTATTAAGAAACAGACAAAAACTTTACCTTTCTCTTGACAGATAATGTTTAGTTCAGCTTAATTCGATCTCAGATGACAGAAACTAGCTCACAATTTCCGTTCAATTTTACAATCATATTTAGTATCGTTTCAACATTCCAAGAACATTATCCAGTGATTACATTCACACAATAAATCCTGTTCCGATCTTTTTATCGGTGTTGACTTTGATTGCTAAAGCAGCTCCTATTTAAACGATTTAAATAAAATTTAAACTCCGGTTTAAAAGTCCAGTATACAAAAAACGATTTAGAATGTCATCCTCGTTTTATGTCGAAGGCATTTTGCACACAAGGACTAAAATAGGTATTCATAACTTTTGATACTCAATAGATTGTGTATCTTATTTCAGACTTTGAATCACCGCGTTTTAATTAATCCAATCTGGGTGCTATCTATTGTTAATACCGGTAGCTTGCTATATATAAATCTTTGCTGCTTCACAGTTCGACGGATCAATTATAACTCCAAGATGGCGTTACATTGCAAAAAAAATATTGGTAATCAAAAACCTTGTTGACACAAAGTATGCTGACATAAAAATGGGACGTTTTTCCTCAGTCTTCTTAAAAGAAAAGAGTGACAATAAAGAATGAACGTTATTGCAGTCTAGTCATTAATTTAATTGCAAACTATACACAACTTATGGATAGGTTTATTTAAAATAAATGTGCAATATGTAGATGCAGTTCGCACAGGCTTATCAGGGATGACACTTTCCCATTTCGTGGAAGGTTTTATTTAAAGGAAATCTCTTTTGAACGAAAATCCAGTTTAGGCGGAAATGTGGTCCCTGATTAGCCAGTGAGGACTGCCAAGGCTTCTCTTGGACGACATTTGACGCACATGTATTAAGGCCCGTTTTCACAGAGCGCGGCTCAATACTGAACCACGTTTAGATGATTAACGCGGAGTTATAATCATACTTTGGAACTATTATACAAGAAACATGGTCTTAATCCGATAATCCTTGGACGGGTTAAATAAAGTCCTACACTCCGCACTCTGTGACCATCGCCATTAGACCTGTATACAACATTTATTTAAATACAAGGATACGGTATACATGTACAAAAACGTAGTATTTAATTATGTTCTGATTAAAGGTCCTAACTAGTTGTCGTAATATAAATTTTACGGCCCTACTTTTATGCAAAGGTATCCTTCTTTCGAGACAACATGGCCCTGTGTCATTCGTGACCTTTTCGTCCTCTACATGCAAATTCCCATACTCTGGCAGATTTGCAAATATAAGGATTACAGTTCCACAGTCAACAACGTAGGAACAATATTTACAGCTCTCACAATCCAATTAACACCTTCTTTCAAGGGATTATAACGCCGTTTTGCGCAGGTTCTTTGCAACGCCAAGCACGCTTAATAAAACTGTCATGTAAGACACACGCCACGTGGTTCAAGTTCACGTGCAGTGATTTTACGCCGACTTTATGAACAACCTACCCCGCATAAATTTACCATCTGATCAATATGTTTTGCAACTCATGTATTTTAGTTTACTTTTCATTATCTGCGTATTGTTGTATTCGATCTACCGGGTATCTTTGGACATAAACAAGTGTCCAGACTGAGTGTTTTTTTTTAAATATCTACTCCCCGGCAGATCATATGGCGTGTTTCCTTGTCAAAGTCAATATTTTGCCTTCAATTTTACACGAGGGTTTAAGTGTAAATCAAGTGCTAGATGTACATTAAAAACAAGTTTATCCAAACTGCGACCGGTGATTCGACAGCATTCCTATTTACAAAGATCGAATAAATCGCATTTGTAGCGAGCAAACAATGTTTTGATACACCCTTTGTTAACATGTTGACAGCTGTCCAATTATCTAAATCTATCGATAATGCGCCGCATGTTAACGAGGTTTTTAGCTACTTAAAAAACTATTTATCTTCCTACTGGTATCTTATAGTGGAAGCCTTGCTGAACCATTTTGTTGCTAAACATGATCGACTGCAAGTCCACGAAAATTTGAGCCGCGTTAGGACCATTACCATGTTTATNTTAAAAGAAGTACATTTAACGAACACATTTTTTTGCGAAGACATGCTTTTTCTGTCAACTTATGATATCAAGACGGTATTTATGTAAAATTTTAATGGCAATTAACCATTCGTGTCATATTTTTTCTTTTCTGGTCATTTACTTTTGTCTAAAAATGCAAAATTACATAGCAATTCACATAAATATTTTATTGTATGTTGCATTTAAACCCGAAGACATCAATTGTCGCACATAAGCCGGATTGAGTCTATAGCGTCGTCCCAGATTAGCCTCTGCATTCCGAACAGGCTAACCAGGAAAGACTATTTCAGCCTGTATTGTATTTTAAGTCCCTTCAAAGCGAAAATCCAGTTTATGCGGAAAGTGTCGTCCTTGATTAGCCTGTGCGGACCATGCATAAAGCCCTGTTTTCAGGAGAGCATCTTAAATTCAAGAAACATGTTTAGATGATTAACGCGGAGTACTAATCCTACTTTGGAACTATTATACAAGAAACATGGTCGTTAATCCAATAAGCATTGGTCGGGTTCAACCAGGTCTAACACTCCGCACTCTGTGTCCAACGCCATTAGACATGTCTACAATATTTTAATTTAAATGCAAGGGTACGGTATTTATGTACACAACATATTGTTTAATTATTTGCTGATTAAAGGTATTTACTAGTTTTCGTAATATACATTTAGGTTGAAAATACTATGCATTTGTCCACGGCCCTACTTTTACGCAAAGGTATCCTTTCGAGACAGCATGGACCTGTATTGTGTTCGACTCACTCGTCCTCCACATACACATTTTCATATTCTGGCAGGTTTGCAAACAGAAGGATTGCAGTTACATGGTCAACAACGCTGGACAACATTGAGAGCTCGGACTATCCAATTAACACCTTCTTTCATAGGATTATAACGCGGTATCGAGCAGGTTCTCTGCAATGCCACGCACGCTTAATACTACTGTCCTGTAAGACACGCGCCACGCGGTTCAAGTTCACGTGCAGTTTACGCCGACTTTATGAACAACCTACCCCGCATAAATTTACTATCTGATCACTATGTTTTGCAACTCATGTATTTTAGTTTACTTTTTATTATCGGCGTATTGTTATATACAGCGTATCGTTGAACGTAAACCAATGTCAAGTCTTAGTTTGTTTAAAGGATATATACTCCCCGCCAGATCATAAGGCGTGTTTTCCTTGTTAAAGTCAATATTTTGCCTTCAGTTTTACACGACGGTTTAAGTGGAAATCAAGTACTAGATGTACAATAAAAACAAGTTTAGCCCGAGATAACGTTTTGGTTAAACAAATATTATCTGAACAGCGTCTGGAGATTCGATAGCATTCCGATTTACACAGATCGAATAAATCGCATTTGTAGCGAGCAAACAATGTTTTGATACACCCTTTGTTAACTTGTTGACAGCTGTCCAATTATCTTAATCTATCGATTATGTGCCGCATGTTAACGAGGTTTTTGGCTACCTCAAAAAACTATTTATGTTCCTACCGGTATCTGATAGTGGAAGCCTTGATGAATCATTTTGTTGCTTAACATGATCGAGTGCCAGTCCACGAACATTTGAGCCGCGTTATGACCATTACCATGTTCATTGCCAACATCACGCCTTCGTACAAACCATATAGTATGCGTATGCGTATGTTTTGCAGTACATCAAGTCTATCGAATGTATATCGCACGATTTATAGTGTATACAAAACAGATACAAAGAAGGAACCGACAGAGTCATTGTTTGTATACCGAGCAATTTAAATAGCACGAAACCATTTGACATAAGGCCACACAGACTAGCATAAACTGTGCGTGAGTACTGTCAGGGAATCCACTCCAAACTTTAGATCTAATAGCAGTGTGTTGGGCAAAAATAATGTATTTGTTTGCACTTACATAAAAAGTAGATCGGCCAAACTGAGGAAGTTCTAAATAAAAAAATCGTGGAATCCTCTTTGCAATATCTTAATTTATCTTTACAATGTTTTGCGAATATTATCGAATGGAGCAAATCTGATCGGAAACTCAACCTGAAATACCAATCAAAAGTTGTTTTATTTAGGGTCAGAACCAAAAAGATTTGTGTCGGTCAAGTTAATGGATACAAACAACTTTATGAAGGCCTATCTATAGGTAATCCACTTCAATTGTGCATTTTGTTTGCTGTTTGTTATTGTACAGATATGATACGTTGCCATTTGAACTTTGTTCGCAGGGCAAACGCTGTCTGTCTGTCTGTCTGTCTGTCTGTCTGTCTGTCTGTCTGTCTGTCTGTCTGTCTGTCTGTCTGTCTGTTATTGTTAATTATATATAATTGCTACATGTGAATAGCTACAATATATAGAGCATACTTGTTGATGTCGGTAGATTATATTCTTCAATTCACGAGTGATCAAAGAAATTAAATTAATTTTTACTAGCCGAACAGCCACGAGTGGGAAAATTCATTTTCTATTATTACACATTTTATTTTTATGTTAATGCTTTATACAGCACTTAATAAAATTTTGAAAGAGTTCCACTGGAGAATTTCGCTGGAATAATTACGTGATGACACAAAACAATAACATAATTTCACAATTAAACAGTGCATACTATCGATAATTTTCACCGTAATGTTTCACTGTTTGAAACAATGAATTATTGTTTTATAGCACTGACATTTCCATATTAATCACAAAAAAGTATTACATAAATAGTATTATTTATAGTTCTTATAGTTTTGACTGGCCATTTAAAATGTATGGTAACATAGAAAATTAATAGAACTTTTACAATTATCAGTCGCCTGAATAAGCATTAGATTTGTATGTCCAGTACCTAATATGTATGGAGCCGATCGCGTGTTCAAAAAATGGCCAGCCTATATTATAAATCAATGCGTGCATAATAAATACATTATAATAACGATGAGTGTGACACGTTTCCGTTTTCTGACCCATTAATTTTTTCGAGTTCTAAGTGAACTTTTTTCAGGGCAAATTGAGGATTTTTAACGATGGCAGTTTCCATAGAATGCTTCTCGTGTCTGGAGGGCATTTTAGTCATAAAAACGATGGCATCCGAGGCGACAAACATTGATAGCTTATTCGCTGTCGATTGCCCGTAGTCCTTAAATTGATTTCGTAGTATAATATGTTTGATAAACAATCCGGTTTGCGTTTACAAATATTGACGTTTTGACTTATTCTATTTAAATTATAAAAGCACCGCATATATAGCATAGTAATTAAATATACTTATGATAAACCTTTACTTAAGAATACGTCAAGAACGACTACAAAACAGGATTACTCTTCAAATCTGTATGATATGAAAACACTATAAGTGGTATCGATTTCATATCGAGGTAGCTCGTAGGACATTGGTGCTGGAATATGGCCCTTCAGCAAACTTAGAAACAGGGCTGATAAGGCCTATTGGGTTTTTTCTTTGCTAATAATTGTTGCATGTCCCAACTCCTCGTACCCCTATGTTCATGCATTCGTGTGCACTGATTGACCGCTTGCATCAAATCACACTTTAATATTCTTAAAAAAAAATCTTTTTCAAACGTGGAATTTGTTACGTTGTGTTGCCATCTATGCCTTTAATGAACGTTAAAATTTGTTATTTATTTGTGTCTAATATATTTTAGAGATTTTATTGAACATAAGTGTTTACTAAGGCTTCATAATGTATGCCCTAAGAAAAAGCAACGGCTAAATATCATATTAAAATAAATCATAGACAAAAAGTAAATTATACTTTCATATATGGTCGTTCGACAAGACGTATGTATCTAATCATAGCTAACTAAATGAATGTCGAGCAACATATTATCCGATTCCATAGTACCAAAGGAATAGACTGACTTATGCATGTTTACATCGCGCTTTGTCATATTGGCACAATGCTCAATCAGTCGCTAATTGCATAATTGATACTGGACAAACATGGGTAAAATGAGTACGGCAAATTGTTTAAATAAATACAGTGGAAGTACAAATGATCACTTTCGGTCTTTCGTCTTTCGCTTTTATCATCTATTCAAAATTATTGACAACATAATTAGTTTGCTATTATTACAATAGTCGCGTTTGTGTAGCCGCATTGACGGCAAAGAACATGCAGGTGAAACCAACGGCAATTACCATTATACCAAAGTACGACAACATTTGAATATGTTCGAGTATAAGTTTTTATCTATCCGTACATTCTTAAGACACAGTAAATCGTTCGGTATGTGACATAATACTCTTACACCCAAAACAAATAATTCTATTGAGCGTGAGTTTTTAAAATGAGTTGAATTCGGAAACGGTGCTCGTGAATGAATAGATTCGATGAATTATCATTAAAGATAAGCAAATACAATGGAAACAGTTTTAACGCTATCCGGGTAGAAATGTGTTTCATAGTTTGTATTTTCTTGCTTATTATGAAAGTCGAAGGGTATTTGTACCGTGCTGCTTAACCCATTTATGCCTAGTGGACTCTCCCATCCTTCTAAATTGGATCAATTTATTTCCAAAATTAGAGATGTCTGGTATATTCATTTATATTTTAAGAATATTTCTCACAGAAATTCATTTAAGCAAACAGCGTAGACCCTGATGAGACGCCGCATAATGCGGCGTCTCATCTGGGTCTACGCTGTTTGCATAGGCCTTTTGTTCTAGACGCTAGGCATAAATGGGTTAACTGTTTTATTTAATTTAAATATATAATCATCATTTATTAACAAATGTTCAGAGGGCGTTGATGGTCAAGATGAAGTCTTTAAAATACGAGGAAAAAGTGCATACACATATATTATCTTTTTGTCAACATGTTATCTACAGTTACTACAAAGCGAGGCTCACTTACAATTAATATTTTAGGCAAAGTCAGAATGCACATGTTCTTCAATTATCAGTATATATGTTTATTAAATACTGCACCCAGAGGTTGATGGGCTTAAATAATGTTCCAAACCTTTAAAATGATTTAAAAAAGGGTAAAAGTGTTATAAATGTTCATGAACCTTTCTAAAAATATATGCCCACATTGCACGTGCATACATGGATAAGGACGCGGAATGTCCAGAGTCCTTTCGCAGTCATTTTAAATTTTCTTAGATTTTATAAAGAAACAGACAAATACTTTACCTTTTTCTCGACAGTAGTAAATAATGTATAAAAGCGCTGGCGCCGATCAGATAAAGATAAAGTTCTTTGCTGAATTCGATCACAAATGATAGTGCAGAAACTAGCACACAATTTCCGTTTAATTTCACAATCAGACGAAGTATCGTTGCAACATTCTAGGAATGTTATCCAGTGATTACACTGACACAATCATTTCGTCTTCGACCCTTTTTATAGTTGTTTACACTGATTGACTGTAAGCGCCTCTAATTATTCCTGTTTAAGCTCTCACTATTCAAACGATTTCAATAAAATTAAAACTCAGAGTCCAATATATACAAACTAAAATTAAAATGTAATCATCGCTATATGTCGAAGTTATTATGCGTACAAGAACCAAAATAGATATTCAACACTTTGATACGCAATACATCGTGTATCTAATTTCAGATTTTCTATCACCGCGTTTTAGTCCAATCTGGGTGCTATGTAATGTAAATAGCTTGCAATACATAAATCTGTTCTGCTTTATACTTTAAGGATCAATTTTAACTCCAAGATTACATTGCAAAAAAATAAAAAGAACAATGTTGACACTAAGTAAGCTGACATGAAAATGGGGCATTCATTCCACGGTCTACTTAAAAGCAATGAAGTAAAATATGACTTTTAAATATCGGATAGTTGTGTTTACATATTGAATTGACAATAAATAACTAAAATTGAACATAATTGAATTCTTTTCGTGTATTTGATTGTTAACTATATGAGTTGCGCTCTGACAAAACATAGCTAAATACATGTGCGCTAAGTGTCGTCTCAGATTAGCCGGTGCCGTCTGCATGAAGCCCGGTTTTGGAAGAGCACGTCTCAAATACGATACTTTACCACGTTAAGAAGATGAACACGGAGTTTCAATTACAGTATACTTTGGAAATATTATACAAGAAACATAGTCTTAATCCAATAATCCTTGGGCGGGCTAAATAAAGTCCTACACTCCGCACTTTGTGACCATCGCCATTAGACATGTATACAACATTACTTTTAATACAAGGCCACGGTATTAATGTACAAAAATGTATTGTTTAAATATTTGCTGATCAAAGGTCATTACTAGATGTCGTAATAAACATTAAAGTTGAAACGCACAATGTATTTTTCGCGGTCCTACTTTTACGCAAAGTTATCCTTTCGAGACAGCATGTGCCTGTTTTGTCTGTGACGAACTCGTCCTCTACAGGCACATTTTCATATTCTAGCAGATTTGCAAATAGAAGGATTACAATCAGACGGTCAAGAACACTGGACCAATATTTACAGCTCGGACAATCCAATTAACACCTTCTTTCAAAGGATTATAACGCAGTGTCGCGCAGGTTCTCTGGTAATAGGTTATCGGCTGGGGTTTGACGCCAAGCTGTCCCAGAGTTGAACTGTACGGATTGAACGGACTATGCAGCAAGTATATTAGTTGCCGGACACGCCACACGAATTTCAATTTGAGCGTACATTATCAATATTTGTCCATCAATCGGCTCGTTCGAGTTAATTATGGCTATCAGCCCTTCCAAGGAGAACACTTCTGAGAACAATTGTGAAAATGAAGCTCAGGAGTATGTGGACTCGGTGTTGGGCACTTCAGTTGTGCAGCAAGTGTTACTGTTAGATTTTGATGATTAGTGTCTCCAAGTCCAGTAAGAGACAGAAAAGGAAAATGGATGAGTCAGTTGATGAGGATGAGACTGAACTAAAAAAGGCCACGTAGAATAAGGTCTGAAGCTATGAAATCGGGTGCTCAAACCAGTCAAGGTAGTGCAGGTAAATCACAGGAAAAGACTGTTGAAGTGTTGCTAGCTAACATGCACGCTGACATATATATGCAATATATGGCATTGAACGAGAGATTTGATAAGTTCGAATCAGGCTTAGAAACTAGAATATCGAACAAAGTGGCGCAGATTTTGGACAAGCGCATTAACAGTGCAACCGACAAGATGGAGAAGAAACTGACATTGGCGGTAGAAAATAAGGTAAACGCAATGAAAGATGAAATAAAAGCTGAAATTCTTCCAGAAATAGAAGGGTTAAAATCGTTTGCGAGTAGTCAGTCTCAACGTAACAATATTGCGCTTAACATATGTATCAGAGACCTACCTGAAAATGAAGGTAAGAACATAAAAAGTAAAGTGGATAAGCTTATAAAAAACGGTTTGAAAATCAAAAATGTAACTTGCATGAATGCGGAAATGAAGCCTTACAGATCTAATTCCAATAAACCTGGTGTTGTAATTGCAACAATGCGGTCACAGGAGGAAAAGAAACAGGTGTTGACAAATAAGTCAGATCTGAAGGACAATAGGCAGTATGAGGATGTGTTAATTGGACATGATCAGACTGCGGTGGAGAGAAAGATGAATTACAATTTTAGGACCATATTAAGAGCCCTAAAGAATAATGATATCTTACTTCAGAGTTCTCGGGGCGTTCACAATGGTTCACATCTTGGAACAGGAGGAGGTAACCGTGGTTCGAGAGGCGATGATCGTACAGGCCATGGTCCAAGTCGGGATTTAGGCCATATTGTAGGCGGTGCGAGTGGGTGGAGGAGTCCGGATAGACGAGACAGTACGGAAAGTCGTAGTGGTCGTTCAGGGCCCAATAGTGATCACGAAAATAGGAATCATACATATTCTCCAAGCAGTGACCCTAGATCTAGTTCTTCTACAGAGAATGATAGAAAGACTGACAGTTCTTTTTTCAGGCTTAGTGATAATAGTGACTCTAGCTCTACCTCTAGAGGTTTTCAGAGAAACAATGGCAATTCTTATCATTTCGGCAACAGGGGCCGTGGGAACAGACGAGGTGGCGGCTTTGGTGGAAACAGGAAGCACAACTACTAGATAAAAGCGGGTTTCTGGAATGTACGAGGATGGAATGCAAACCCTGACTCTGACAATTTTATTCTTCGTGATACATGTGCACAATTATTTGATTTTGATATCCTTACTATTGCTGAAACTCATTTATTGTATGAAAATGTTTTAAATGTAAATGGTTTGGCCAAAACCGTAGTAATATTCATAGAAATGCCAGATCAGGCTCTGGAGGCATAGGTTTTTTTAATTAGCAATAATTTACTGAAGGATCTTAATGTTTCTATTCTAGACAGTTCAACAGAAGGTATATTATGGTGGAAACTGACTCATAAACAGGATTTTTTTATATCATACCATGTGTCTGCTATTTACCACCAGAAAATTCATCTTTTTTTTTTTGATGTTTCAGTTTTCTATGATAATTTAATTGCAAATGTATATGAATTCTTAAACGAGGGTATTATGTATATCTGCGGTGATTTTAATAGCAGATGTGGTGATATGGATGATTTTATTGTTGGTATTGATAATATTCCATAAAGAAATGTCTGTGATTTTAAAGTTAATAGATATGGTGAATTATTAATAGATTTTTTTGACAAATGCAAACATGTGTATGTTGAATGGTAGAAGTTCACATGAAAATAATGCTACATCAATTTCTGTCCATGGCTCGTCTGTGATAGATTATTGTTTAGTTGCACATGATCAATTATGCAAGTTTAATGATTTTAAAGTTTCTCTTACTACTGATGTTATAAATAGATGTGTTAATTTAAATATGGGTAACCAAACTGCTATTCCAGATCATTCAATATTGTCTTGGTCAATACCATATCATGTGTGCTCTGGCAGTGCTATGGATGATTTGGCATCGGAGGACGATGGATTTGATAAGTTTGATTTACGGCAGATTCCAGATGACTTTTTGTCCGATCCATCGGTTCTTGAAAGTATAAATGATCTTGTTGCACGACTAGAACAGAATACTTTAAATTTAGAAAGTATAGACTCTATTTATAGACAGTGGTGTGATATGGTAAAATGTGAGATGTATGAACATATTCCTCATAAAAGAGTAAATTTTAGTAGCTCTTTTAGGAAAAATAAAAGGGGTAAGCCATGGTGGAATGGTAAACTGT